>AYEL01071894.1:0-142186 GCA_000484575.1 Olivierus martensii
AAAAAATTTTTCTCAATCATGAGTATTAATAAGTCCAAATTGAGATCAAAATTAACTGATGAACTTTTACAAGCGGTGTTAAGGATACATTCAACCGACTTACAGTCTTAGAACCAAGATTCAATATTATTATTAAAAAACAACTGCACAAGTTACACGCTTCCGATCGATGAATTTATCATCATTTTCTTTTTTTATTTGAAATTATTTAGTTATTTTTGTTTAATTATTTTTGAAATGTGTTATTTTAAACAGTTTATAATAAAAAGTAATTATCATCATAAATAAAGAACGACTATGCTATAAAATTAGTATAAATCTTTCCCTTGTGTCTAACTTTTTATCGATTTGAACATATTTTTCCATAACACTTTTTTTGTCCCGTCAAATATTTTGGAATTTATAATTTGGCCCACCTAGGAAAAATTTTGGGAACCCCTGAATTAATGTTGGCCAATGTCGTGGCATGTTGGAAAGTTTTCGCTCGGAAACAAAAGCTGCACCACCAACCAAAAGCTGCACCACCAGACATTTTCGAATTAAGAAATGATTTAGATAACAATATAGAGATAACTGTAAATTATTATCTGCCGCCACATGTAGCCAAATTCAGTTTAGCTCCAAGCTTAGCTCTTCGATAATGTCTCAAACATGGCGTCTGGAACCCACGTGACACGGAGCTAACCAATGAAAGGCTTCCAATGTCGGCAAAGTCTAGGGAAAAGTGTGTCCATACTTCTCTATAGGAGCATAGAGTGACTTTAATTACCTGTTCTTATAAGATACCGGCACCTATTTTGCCATTTTTTTATCATAATACAGAGAGTCCCTTCTCTAGACTAAAAAAATTACTTAGCAATTTCAGAATAGTTTAAATAAGTTGCATGTTAATTAAATTCTACTTTTAGAAAAGTTTTAGGCTTGGTCCCATCTTAATTGAGTGATTGGATCAATAATTTTGAAGAAAAAAAAATTTCCCATCATATAATATGGGAAAAATTTTTTCTTATCATATATGCCGTGCAAAGTGTCGAAATGTGTAAGGATAATATGTGATTTATCCATGTTATTTTTATAACTTAAGAGTTATAATTCCTTAAAATTTATAGAAATATTACAGATTTAGATTATTTAAATTGTACTTATAGGATATTTAGGTTATGCTTTTATACAGAATTGTATACAATTTTTCATGTTTTTTTAAATAATTTAAGAAAACATTAAATGATTTGTGATTAAAAATAGAATTATTTTTATATTAAATCATATTGATGCATTTCCATCTTGGTCATTTTATATTGCATACATACGGTAATTTGTTGCATCTTTTGGAATCTTTGTTGAATCTTAACATCAGATTTTAAGAAACATTTTAAATTCTATAAAACCAATCAAAGAATCTAAGATTGGATCTTTCATCTGTACTATATATATATTTAATCTGCATATAATAAATTAACTATGAGAGAAAGCCAAAAAGTTCTTATTCTCACTGTATTGTATGTATGATATAGATCTATAATTGAAAACAATGATACAATGCATGCCTTTTTTGTTTTGACAGGTCCTGTTTAACCAGAATTAGAAATGTGATAGTAGAAGGTGTCATGCTGAACAAAATTGAGTGTCAAGCCATATTACAGTTTCTTCATCTTCAAGAGAAAACTGCACAAACAATCCATGAAGAAATGTCTCTGTATGATGAAAAATATCTGTCATTCGAGGCTATGAAATAATGGAAACAGGAATTCAAATGTGGTCACACCAGACTACAGGATGATCCAAGAGAAAGCTATCCATCAACAACTACAGAACCAAGTGTAGTGGCAAAAGTTGAGCAACTAGTGCTTGAATACAGATATATGACAATTAATTTCTTAGCTAGGAAGGCAAACATTAGTAGGGAATCAGTTATCAAGGAAAAAAGACATGATTTGCTATCAAAAGATGTGTTTTTTTCTAGTTGACAATGTACCTACATATTGTATTGCAGAATCACTTTCTGCATAAATATGGCTATGAAACCTTGCCCCATTCCCCATATTCTCCTGACCTGTCATCTTCAGACTTTCCTTTTTTGAAATATGAAAAACATTTATCGAGAAGAACTTTCTTTAATGATGAGGAAGTTGTTACTGCTGGTGAAGAATTAGTTTTCTTCAAATTTATCAACTTCTACAAATATGAGATTAAATAATTGTTCCACAGGTGTGAGAAATGTATGGCCCTAGAAAGTGCCATATACCTATACATGTAGAGAACACCTTCTCTATACATGTAAAGAAGGAAGAATTGGAGGGCCACATTTCAGATGCCTAGTACATCTGTGCCATGATGAGAGTAAGTTGTTTTTGGCCTTCCCTTGTACATTGAAATATTGTACAGGAAGTACCAAATACAGGGTGTCACACATAAAACCGGTACGCCTCACGTACTGGTTAATCATCTCTAGTCAAATTGCTTGTGAAGTGGCAATACTGTCTCGAAAGTTGGTTACGAATGTTTCAACTGGTCGTGAACAGTTGAATTTTAAAAATTCAAACTTGTAGCAATTTCTTCTGTTGTTATTCAGCAGTTTGCTTCAACCAATGTCTTTAATTTGTCTTCAACAGCTTCAACTGGCCTTCCAGAAGGTGGTGCGTCTTTAATATCAAAATTGTCAGAACAAAATTTTGCAAACCAGTTTTGGCACTGGCATTCTGTTAACACAACTTTTCCATACACTTCACATAACTTTTTTCCTGCTTGAACAGCATTCTTACCTTTTTGGTAATAAAAAATCTCCATTTCAGTTATATGAATGATTGATTCACAGCACAATTTTAAAGTGAAAAACTTAATTTATTTGTACCGGTTTTATGTGGGACACCCTGTATTAGGCTATTAGGTTATATAAAAGAAAAACAGAAAATTTATCTGATTAAATTGAATTATCTATTATATGAATGATTGATTCACAGCACAATTTTAAAGTGAAAAAACTTAATTTATTGAATAATTAAAGTACTTTCAGCTTTAATAAGCCATCTTCAGTAATTTTAAGAAGGTTGTTATATATAGAATGTCTGTTTAAATTATTGGAACGCACGAGTTTTGTTACTCGTGCTTCAATACTAGTTGCTTGTGCTTCAAACTCGTGCATTCCAATAATTTAAACAGACGTTCTATATATAATAACCTTCTTAAAATTACTGAAGATGGCTTATTAAAGCTGAAAGTACTTTAATTATTCAATAAATTAAGTTTTTCACTTTAAAATTGTGCTGTGAATCAATCATTCATATAACTGAAATTACAAGTGAAATGGCAATAAGTAGTAATTATTGAATTATCTACTAACTACTTATAAATATTGTAGATATTTACAAATTGTTAGTAAATAAATTTTAGAATATTTTGAAAATTTATGAATTTTCATTTATATTTCCAAATGAAAAACCTTAAAGTATTCTTTTATTGGAATATAAGGCTTCATTATTATTATATAAAAACTATTTAATTGTTTATTATTCAATATTTATGTAGTTGTATTGTTTATTACAATAAATGTACAATATAGACTAAAAAGTGTATCTAGATATAGTTTTAACTTTAAAGCCTCTTATTTATAAATAAAAATATGACATTACAAATTATTATATATTACATAAAATTATAAAACCAATTTTTTTAGAATCATCAAGAAATTTAGATATTAAAAATTTTAAATATTTAGAAATTTGCTTCATTGCAATTCACAGATTAAAAATTCATTAGTAAAATTTTACATTATTACACTGTATTTATTTCTATTATTTATTTTAAATCTTCAATTTACATTATCATTTTCTTGTTTACATTATTACAGTATCTACAACTGTTAATATAATGATAATCAATGTTAAAAATAACAGTATAACAGAATACAAAACAATTTTTTATGATTGAATATAATTTATACTAAACTCTATAAATATAACAAATGAATGTTTTTAACCAAGATATTTCAAAATTTTGATTGATATTCAATGTTTTATAATTCTTTAATAATTAGAAAATAGTAAATGCTTTATCAAATAATTTTTTAAACAATTTGATTTCAAATTTATACTACTCTAGGGAAAAGATTTTATTTTCTTCCTTTAGAAGATACATGAACATGAATAAATACTAAACCAGAATTATATTTTAAATTCTTAACATTGCAATTACTTTTTTACTAATAAAGTTTATAATAAATATTCTTGAAATACATTTATTGCTTCACTTTCCTTTCTGAAATAGAATAATGAATAAATTTAAATTATTTTTTTTTTAATTTTAAAACTGTATAAATTATAAGAATTTGGAACATCATCTAATATTCTGGATTAATGATTTTATATACAACTGTCAATAATCACTGCCAGTTAAATAAATAAGAGATCTTAAAATAATAAATCCATACAAGAATTACAATTTTATTCTGAAGTATTAAAATCAATAAAACTAATCTTTTGATATTATAAGAAATTAATCAGTTTAAGAAAGTTAAAATGTTAAGATTTAATCTTTTTTTATTTCAGTCGGAATTGAATTCTATTTTGGCATCCAAAAAATCTTCAATTGTATAAAATCATCAAAAATTTGTATGGAGCTAAATAAAATTTCATATGGTATTTATATATGTATTGAGTTAGTGCATGACAAATGCAGAGCAGTTATATCCCTCTTATCTTGCTTGAATAAGAACTTAGTTCAATACTGCAATAATTAAAAGTTAATGTATGTCATTTAATATATAACCAATACAATATTTAATTAAGGGTTCCAATAACAGACTTTGTTGTTTTTATCTCTTATGATAATAGTAAAATCTGAATTTGTAAACCTTAAACTAAATACTGCATTGAAAATGTCAACTTTTCAACAAGCCAAATTTTTTCAGTAATTTTTTGATTTGACGTTTTTGAAGACATGTTTTCTCATGTTTAAATTTTTGCACTATGTGCACCTTATGTCTTCATAAAACTTCTAGGTTTTTACCTATTATTTATTTAAAAATAGAGTTTTAACTAATTAAAATAATGATAATAAATCAAAAGAATGGGCAGTACGTTAAATTTCAAAGAATGTTATTTAAAAAAATAAAAGAGCAACTTAATTAATTAACAATAATTTTAAATGCTCTAGTTAATTAATTATGTTCTGTGATACTTTAAAAAGCATCACTATTTAAGTTGTTCACACTATGCATTTTTAATTTACAGCCCAGTTCAGTGTCCTTCAATCATGCACTTTTTGTTAATGATTCAGAAATAAAGATTCATTTTGTTTTCTTTATAATTCTGACATTAGCATATTTTGGGTAAACTATTACAGTATTTCATATACTGTAAGTTCTAAAATATACTTAAGAATATCTTATACTTTATGCATTAATACTACAGAGATTTTCCCAGTTCTGTAAGATTGGTAGACAAATATAATTCTGATTTTTATGATGGTTTTATTGTAGAATGAGTACTTTGCAATAAATAGAATAAAGCTGAATTAAGTCTGATATGGATTTATTTATAAATTAATATATTAACAAAAACTAGTTATCTTTCCTATTAAGATGGATTTCGATAATTTGCATATTTGGCATATGTCTACTTGATTTAAAAGAACAAAGTACAGTACTACTTAAGAAAATGTAAGCCAATATTTTAAAGTAAACGTCATCACTGTCAAATATCTGATATAAATAGAATAATACTAGACAGTAAATTCAATATTAAAATAAATCGGTTTCTTACGAATTTCATCAATTAATTAATCCATTTAACCATATATCAAAAATCAAACGAAACAAATAAACTATGAGAGAAATTAAAGAAATTAATACGACTAGATTCCAAATGACGTAATAGTCTATTCTTCGCTTCATGTTCGGATACTGCGCAGACTCCTTTCCAACGAAAGATGGAAAACGAATTGGAAGAAGAAATCGTCGTTTTATCTCAGTTAAAGACGATGTCGCGTTTTGTTATAAATTTTCCTCTCAATTGGACGTCGTTTGCAGTATTTTTTCGTAATCTTTTAAGGCCAGAAACGTTAATCGTCACTCTAGCTGTGGTAGCTGTAGTCTTGGTGTTACAATCGTGCGAAGTTTGGAATATCAATTTTTTGAATAAATTCCATTTGGTAGCTCAGTTAAACGCGGCTGGCAAAGGAAGGTTCCATCTCTTTGTTAATCCTGCACAAGGAGGAGACGCTGCTTCCTGGGAAGTTGATGGAGATGATGCTGCTGTTTTTGTCATCCAAGGAAGGAGAGCGAAGATGGAGGACAGATATCAGCTGGTCAGCGATCCTGAAAATGGCATCTCTCTCTATGGAATTTTCGACGGACACGGTGGAGAGGTAAAATCGATTTTTATTTGTCTGGTCATAATTCCATTTTAAAAACACTTATGCTGTAAACTATTATTAACAACCGTATACGCATTTCCATATCGATATCTATTCAAATACAGTACAGTGCTTTTACTAGTAAATCACAATTATAATACAATGTAATTGCTTCCTGTTGTAAAACTGATTGAATTTTTAACTGACTAACGTCATAATTCTTTTAAATCATTATTTTCTTTTCATTCGATGATGATAAAAATATTTATAAAATAATATTCTATCATTTGTAAATTTATTATGAAATATGAAACAAGAATCTAGTTTTGAATGCTGTTACTCACTTATTAGCATAGATTGTGCTTGTATTTTACTGTATTATTTAAAACTTTATTTCTTTTTATCTTTAAGCACAAACATTCAATATTCCAGAGCATTTGTATTCAATATTATGAAAGATGAATGCAGCATTCAAATTAGATTCATGTTGCTCTTTTTATATACATTTGAAATAATAGGTCATGAAAAATATAATCATGTAAGATCACTATTGTAAAACATTAAAATTTTTTTAAATGTGAATTGCCATTTTTAAACAATTAGTTTTAGAGATATCAATAATATGGCAATATTTTCATTAAATACCACACAAACCATTTAGCATCCTCAAACTTAATTAGTATATATTTTTGATACTAAGGAATGATATTCTAAAATTTGAATATTTTGCAATTCTTAGCATATTTTATAGCTGGGCAAAGTGTAATAAACATCCAATTTTTTTGGTAAAAAATTTAAAAATAACAGATTTGCACTAGATCTTTTTTGTGTCAAACACATGCATGCTTGACACAAAACAACAATCTATATTAATTTGACTATATATACTGTATATATATATTATTACAATTCCTTTTATATTATTGAAAAAATAATCATAAATGGGGAAGATTCAGAATTATTATTCAGCCATAACCTACACTAATTTTAATTTGTTTTGTATATATGATTTTATTGTATTATATTTTTCCATATTTAGTTGCAAAGTTTTTTTTGAATAAAAATTATAACTAAATGCAGTACTAATATAGTAATTTTCTAATATAACTGAAGGTGGGATTTTGTAGTCTGCAGAACAATATCTCTGAGTAACAGCTGTGTGTATATTAAACATTTACATAAAATACCATACCCTGTATATGTAATTCTAGTAACACAAAAGAATGCTTTTTAAACAGTAGATATCTATAATATAAATTTATTATTAAATGACAAGCACGAAAATTTTTAAGAAAAAGTATATATATATATATATATTTTACTCTTTCTAATAGCTTCCGTGGTTCAATTGCCTCCATGCCCTTGGAGGGGTACACTAAAACTGCCATAAATACATAATTTTATGATAATTTAATTTAGTTGTTTATTTTTATTCGATTAATATGGTAAATTTAGTAAATTCCAAATATTTACACATCTATAAATTAATTAATCTGGAAATGGCTACAAACACTACTGATAAGGAAAGGCTCAGATATTCTGGTCACCGATTATTTTTAAATTGCGCATACCTTTTTAGTACTCCCCTAAAGCAATATAATGTGTAAGAAATAAACTGCACAAGTGAAACATTGTCAAAATTCAAGCGATAAATTTTGCACCATAATATGATTCAAAAATACTGTAATGCCCAGCAGCGCAGTGAGTGTTGTTTGAATTTTAGGCTTTCGGATTATTTATTTATTTATTTTATATTTATTATTTTTTCTTACATTGTTTAATATAAATATAGTTATTTAAATATATATATTTTTATTACACCGGCTATTAATGCAACAGCATTTCACATTTGAAATGCATTTTCTTGAGCTTAAATTAACCTGTGATCTTGAAAATTTAATCAATTAAACATGTTAACTACACAAATGCATTGTCCAAATTTCATTACTCTACAATAATTTTTTCTTGGTGTTGGGATTTTTTTTTCCGTCAGTGTATTAACTTTCTTAGTGCAGTATGAGAGTGGTTTATTTGAAAATTACTTCCATTGGCAATGTAACAAATATAATTTATTCCGAATAATTTTTATTGATAAATGTGTATGATAACCTTTTAATGAAATAAAAATCCGAACAATATTTATTGTGTATCCAGGAAAACCTTAATTTTTCTGTTTTATGAATCCGCATTATAGAAATGAAGCAGAGCACTAGTCCTGTAAACATTCATCAAAATCAAATTACTGATAGCACTGCAAAATAGCAAAATTTCGTTTGAGAAATGTCTTCTCATATTGCGAAATGCTTCTTCTCGAAAACGATATAGAAATACTTGAGGATGAGCTCCAAGCTCTTCATCAAGAAAGATGTAATAATAATCGGAGAAGAGTTGTTTCACTCTGTTATCACTGTTTTAAAAGAAAAGTAACGCATATCTAAAGAGAAGCGCATATCTGTTGATGAAGAAAATCAGTTCTATGTGGTTAAAATTAACTCACAGTAACAATTAACGAAAGACAAAACACAGCCAACAATTCGAAGCAGTATGATAACAATTCACTCGAAATAAAAATAATACTAGTGAATCTAGTTAAAAAAAAACCATTTGAAGTTAAGCAATCTCCAAACAAAATTATAATCTCCAGATTCTTGTAAATTACTATAAAAAGATGATTTGAAGAAATGGGGAAAATTCTCAAAATCGTTAGAATATTTGCCAGTAAACATGAAATTAATAGCTAATCTTTAATAGTTATTATTCTTACAGGATGAAAATTGGCATCATCTCTTCACAAACAAGTGAATTATATAAAAATATCTGTAAATAACTATTATGTAAAAAATGTAAGAAAAAAGTAATAAAAATAAAAATTCAAATACAATAATGCAACCAATAGTGTAATTACAAAAGTATGATACAAATAATTCCGCTACTGGGAAACCTGGGCTGTGTTTGTTTGTTTACCTTAGTTTTCGTTAAACCGCCATATCCTCATGGGATATTCTGTATCTGGCGGTGGTCACTTAGAGAGCTCATGACAGGCTGGCCATTATCCATGATGGGATTAACCGGATGGTTGAAGGATAAGGTTCAACAGGCCAGGCCAGGATAAAAAACTGAAGGTGTGGAACCCGGATTTGAATCCGGTCCTCCAGGGTGGTAAGCCACAGCTGTACCATGTGGCCATCCGGCCGACATATTGTTTGTGAATTCTGTTATACAAGAATTTTCTTACTACTCGTACCACCCTTTTTTCTCAAAAACGCGATGAGATAGGAAGTAGGGATAAAAATTTTGATCGCCAAACTATATCCGAAGAATCAAATGAGCATGATAAAAATTTTGTGGGCTCATCGGAAGGAGGGCAAAGGGATCAACTTTGAAATCTTCAATGCAAACATATGCCAATCTTGGCATAATTGGATAGAACTGTAAAAAATCTTTTGTTTAGAAAGTTTTTAAATATCACCTACGGGCCGGATGGCCGAGTGGTAACGCGTTTGCGTACCACGCTGGAGGACCCGGGTTCGCGTCCCGGGTCTGGTCCCGGATTTTTTTCGGGGTGCTGGGCCCGGCCCGGTTATCCCCGTCCTTCACCATCCGGCCCCCCTCCACGGGTGTGGGTGCAGCCCGTGGTTGGAACTGGCCCCGCCCCCTTAGTAATCTCCCTGATTGGAAAGGGAGCGTAAAATATGCAAAAATAAAAAAAAATATCACCTACGAATTGTGAGATGTCACAAAAATTGATGCTACCATATGTATCGCTGTATTCAAGCAATAAAAAGAATTCTATAGAGTACCTGCGTACATTGCGAAACAATATTGAGTCAGCAAAGTGAAGTATTATGCACAATTATGGCAATTCGGGTATTTGGCGATGGTACTCGAACCGCAGTTGCAACAAATATTTCGCCATCACAATTCGACATGGAGGTATGAAGAACAAGGATTTTCTACTTGTTTCAGCCCTTTATGAGCGCCATGGATATAGGAAGAATACTTAGTATTCTCCTTGAATGAAAAATAGCGTCATCTGTTTACAAGTAAAAGTATCACATTCCCAAAAGTTTCTTCATAATGGGCTCGGGCTCGACTCTGATGCCGACTTTGTGAGGAATGCAGATTGTCCGTGTTAGTCATTGGAATTTTTCAACAGTTTAGTAACTGCTAATTGAAAAGAGGCATTAAAGCAAAAACTAAAAATCCTAAACTGTACTTCGTAGAAGGACAGCATGGTAAAAAATTGATATGCCGTAAGAACGTTATGATTCAATTATAGGGTATCAAATCTCCAGAGTTTATTCAAGCAAGCTCGTCCCAGCTCGTACTGTTCTTTGTTCGTCTGATGTCTGACCTCAGCGAGGCATGGGCATTCGTAGTAAGCACTGATCTAGCATTATTAAACAAAACAAAAATCTCCGGTTGAAAAATAAGTGAAAATGAAAAAGGAGGAAAAATAATAAAAAAATGATTCTAATGTGATCCCTAAAAGGATTTGTACTAATTTCATTAATTTTGCATAAGAGCTTACCTGAATGAAATATTCACTAACATATTTGGGTTACACTACCCTCCTTTTCGGTGGAAAGCGACTGCTTGCTTGGATAAATGTTCAGTAAATAAAACTATTCGACATATGTAAAAAATATATTCTACATTCAAAGAAGACTTCAATTTATCTGCTAAAAGTATTTTTCAAGTTTCCAAAAGTTTAACTATCATCCTCTAAAGGCATAGTATATGAAATATCAGGTACCAAGCCTTTATATGATTACTATTACAATTAGTACTTTTCTGGGAGGAAAATTACCAAAAAAATTTAAATATCTAAAACAGTGGTTTTCAATCTTTTTCTGTTGAGGAACACATTTTAATATTTTAAAATTTGGTGACACACCTAAATAATTTACATAATTTTGATTTAACAACGAATTTTCATTAACAGATTATTGTATTTATTTTTATTATATTCAGATGACTAATGGCGGCCCTTATTGTTATAGCGCCACCTACGGATTTTGTCGTTTAAGAGAAACTATAATTTTAATTTATTTTTTACTCCTTAATTTTTAAATAATAAATAATGAAAAAATTTTGGCTGTTACAGAAATTCAAGGGTTCGTTTTTCTAACGATATCCTATTTATAAGGAATTGGTAGTACTGCAAAAAGGATATCCAGCCAATCACGTTTCACTATTAAGATATACGATTCATACAATTACATAAAATTCATTCTTAATTTTTCTCTGCAAACTAGTGTGCCGAGGCACAGTGGTTGAAAATCACTGATTTAGAAGATCGATTTAATCTTTTCCAAACCACAAATTCTATACATATTTCTTCTTTTATTATTAAAACACTAAAATTTTATCTCATATATGTATGGAGAATAAGTTATTCATTAAACTTACTTAAACCACAAATTCTATACATATTTCTTTTATTATCAAAACACTAAAATTTTATCTCATATATGTATGGAGAATAAGTTATTCATTAAAATTACTGAAATTTTTAAAACATCCATTATAGCTTTAAAACTCAGCAGCAGAAAGCAAACTAGAACCATTAATTTTAAGCAAACAATGATAATGAGAAGACAGTCAAATGGATTAACTAATTAATGAACTTAATATAGTCTTCATTCTCTATGTGAATTTAGACCCTAATATTGAAATTGAAATGGATGAGAGTTATGATGAATCCAGTGAAGTTGGGGATAATGATGAAATTGTTTTTGATGAACAACACGTTGGTAAAGACAATACGGTGTGGAAAGTTACACCCCCTAATAATAGGCAAACGCTAAAACAAAATCTTTTGCGTATGAAACCTGGGCCAGCAAAAACAACACAAACGCTTTCTGTTCGAGAAACATTCAAATTCATTTTCGACCAGGTTATGTGTAACATTATCATCAAAGAAACGAATCGAAAATCAAAATGTACACTCTCTCAATGGAATACTGAAAATCCAGATAAGCCTCAAAAATTGTGGAATGACTTGACTGAAGAAGAATTCGATAGTTATCTTGGCATTCTGATAACAGCAGGTGTAAATCATTCCTGCTCCGAAGATATCAAAGAGCTCTAGAAAAGTGATGCATATCCATTATATCGTGCAACGATGGCTGTCAACCGATTCTGGGCGATTACCAGATTCCTTACATTTGACAATGTGCTCACAAGATTAGAAAATCATGCTGTGTATGTAAGCGTCCCATATGTAATGAGCACACTAATACAATTTCAAAATGTTATTCCTGTGTAGATTAATTAAAATTGTGAGATTTTGAAATTAAAATTATTTAATTGTTAAAATTTGATTGTTATTTATATTCAGTTTGTTGCTGTTTTTACTGTCTTCCCTCATAAAATAAAAAGTTGATAAATTTGGATAAAAATTCTCTATCAGAGGCAACGACTACTGCAAATATTCTTACTGGTACCCAGGTGTCTCGTCATGGAGAATAAGTATAGAAAACTTTTGTCATCAATTTCGCAAAATTTTACAGTTTTTTGATATGTTGTTATAGCAATATGTACTTAGATATAGTAAATAAGAAATGTCAAAAAGCTACAGGGAAAAATCTTTATATCATCATAAAATATTTTTTGAATTAAAAATGAAAAAGGTACCCTGGTACCCTCTCGTGGGGAAGAGGGTTAAGCGGTAGTTCACCATACGTTCTAGGACTTTGCAAAGGCAACTAGTCAAAGCAATTGGCTATAATGGAAGGGGTTCTTGGAATCTTTTCCTGGCTTGGGGAAAGAGATAACAGTAGATCTAGTCCAAGTTGATGGGAACACATGCTCTACCCAGATTCGATTATAAAGCAGTAAAAGATTGGAGAGTGTATCGAGCGACAGATGTCTCAACATGCTGTAGTGGATGGAATCCGGTCCTACAGCAGTGTTGCCTGAACGGTTCAAAGATGTGAGAAGCTCCACCATTGTGAAATTGTTGTTATAATCTTCAGGTGTAAAAGGCCTGAAGGTCGGGAGTACTCTCCACATGCGACTTTAAAGATCGAAAAGAATCAGGATAATTGCTGTTGTTAGATATAGATGAGAATGTTAAAGCAAGTAGATCAGCAATACCCTGATAGTCGCTTACAATTCTACCGTTATGTTCGAGCATGGAAATGGGTTGTGATGATGATGTACCGTTGACCTTTCGAATCTTGTCCTATACCACCTGGTAGCTAGTAGAGGTCGTGATGTTAGAAACGTACCTCTTCCAAGAATCTCTTTGGCTCTGACGTCGGATCTTTCGAAAGTTGTCCTTTGCACGTTTAAAGGCAATGAGATTTCTTTGAGTGCGGTATCGGCGGAAAATACCCCACGCCTTCTTTTGTTTTTTGTGGGCCACCTCACAGTCGTGGTCGCACGTTTAAAGGCAATGAGATTTCTTTGAGTGCGGTATAGGCGGAAAATACCCCACGCCTTCTTTTGTTTTTTGTGGGCCACCTCACAGTCGTGGTTCCACCAAGGTCTGTGATATTTGCGAAATCTTGCTGAAGTTTTACGGATAGATCCTTCAGCTGCCTCTATGACGCGCTCTGTGACAGTTTCAACTGCATCATCGATATTTGTTCTCTCAACCATGTCTGCAGTTATTGAAGCGAGGCTGGTAAAGAGCTACCAGTCTGCAGATTCAATCTTCCATCTAGTTGGGCGAGATAGATGAAAACTCCCTGGTCCCAAAAATGTTAAGAAGATGGGAAAGTGGTCACTCCCTTAGAGGTCGTCGCTGACGTGCCAACTCCACATTGGGAGGTGATCCGGTAAGCAAATCGAGAGATCGATGGCAGTGAATGTCCGGCTTGGTGCGTGAAAATACGTGCGAACTCCAGTATTGAAAAGGACGAGATGGTAATCAGATACCCTTTTTCAACGGTCCTACCACTACAGTTAATATCGTCACATCCCTATATGTGGTGGTGTCCGTTGAAATCGCTCAAAAGAAGATACGGAGTGGGCAACTGGTCAATTAATAACTTTAGGTCTGTTTCATCTACCCTTTCGTCAGGAGGTAGATACACTGAACATAACGTGAAGCAAAATCCAATCGAAAGACGCACAGCAATCGCCTGAAGATCTGAGTTTAAGCTAACTGTCAAAGATGGAATATGGTGGGCTACAAGAATTGCAACCCCACCACTGGCACGATCGCGGCTGGTATTGTCTTCATGGAGGATGCTATAGTTCTTCAGTAGAATTGCTTCCCCAGATTTAAGATGTATTTCCTGGAGAGCAATACAGGCAGGATTTAATGAAGAGATTAGAGACCTAACGTCAGCAAGATTATGGTAGAGACCACGACAATTCCATTGAATAATTGTATTATCCATCAATGGAATTTATTTAGGGGGGAGAATCAGAGTCCTCCCTTTTTTATGTTTTGGTAATTTGCTCTTCGGTTGTGAAGCGGTATTCCCCACATCCATCTCTTCGGAGCTGTCGGCAGAAACCTCTGATCGCTCCTGGCTGGTGTCTGTTCTTATTGGCTTCTCGATTTCAAGTCGTTTCTTACTTTGTTGCTTGAAAGTATTATTTTGTGACGCGGAATGTTCAGGACTAGTTGCTACTGACAGAACGGTAGTTGTAGATGATGTTTTCGTTATCTGTGAAATATTACAGATCTTTTTCATCCATTTTGCAAATGATTCGGCGGGTGGGCAGGAGATTTCAGTTTGAACACCGATGGAGGTGGTGTTTTTGGTCTTCACTGCAGCTGCAAACGTCTTCGCCAGATGAAATGGGGCGACTTGCTTGCAAGCCTCGGCATACGAGATGTTCTGAGTAACTCGAATCGATTGAATGTCTTTCTCGACCTTCCAAGTGGGGCAGGATCGAGAGTATGCCGGATGGTTTCCACCACAGTTAACATAACATAGTCCACCAGTGCAGATTGCATCACCGTGATTGTCCTTGCCACATTTGGGACAGGTGGCTTTACCACGGCAAGTTTTTGCTCCGTGACCCTAACGTTGACAGTTAAAACATCTCAAGGGATTAGGGACGTACGGTCTGATCTTACAATGTAGATACCCTGCATTAATGGAAGCTAGCAGCTGAGGAGTACTAAATGTCAAAATGATGTTTCGTGTAGGGATTTGCTTGCCATCGCGACGGATTGTAATGCGACGTACAGTAGTAACACCAGCAGAAGCAAATCCCTGTAATAATTCCTCGTCAGTAACATCCATCAGATCTGGCTCGCTGATTACCCCTCTTGATGTATTGAGGGTTTTGTGCAGATAAAAAAAAACTGGTTTGTCCGCTAAAGTTTTAGATTGTAAGAAGACACCATCCTTATTGTGGTGCACTTCTAAGAGAAGATCTCCTGAATGGAGCTTCTTAATATGTTGGACATCAGATGAAATGCCATGAATGGCTTTTTCTATAAAGAATGGGGACAGTTTCCCCAGCGGCATGTCAGACCCACAATGAACAATGATGAAACAAGTAGGAGGTTTGTCACTAGATGGTGCGCTGCTAACACTCGCTACTTTGGCATCGGTGCGGGCTCTCTTAGATAGAGGGCCCAAGATTTCCTCCATCCGAGGTTTTGTACTGCAGGTGTAAAATGTCGATGTGGGCATGGCCCGCCTGTACCCACATAAGGTCCCGGAAGTTTCCCCCATCTGCCAAGAGTCGACCAAGCTCTGGACAGGCACCGTTCAAGACTTCTTTCCCTTCGCCATTCATTCTCTCGGCACGATAGCTCACACCTTAAGATTGGGGACCCTTTAGTCGCCTCTTACGACACGCGGGACAAACGGCGGGTGTATTCTTTCCCCCACCCGCAGGGGTGCGAATGGATGAGAAGTCTGTATTCGCATTGATTGACGATCAACTACTCACTCACCTCCGCTAAATTTCCCTAAAATCATTAGATAAACTTATCTACTGATAAATAGCAGGTTAGAAAGCGAATATTCAGTTTTATTTTCACGTGGGAGAGACATCATTACTTTAACAAACATCACTGATTTAAAAAAAAACACAAAAGGTGCATAAAATGGAAGATATTTGTAAAATTTATTAATTTTTGTGTTATATTAATTACTATATATCTTTCTTACCCCTATTGCATAATGCATATTTATGCATTATGCAATAGGGGTAAGAAAAGTTGTAGACTTTTCTTACCCCTATTGCATAATGAGAGAAAAGTTCTAACTCAATCTACCAAAAGTTCTAACTCAATCTACCAAAAAGCCAACATCTCAGGCGGAAAAATCGCACTATCTATAGAATAAGTTATAAAATTAAGTCGATATTTGAATTTTTAATATTTTTTTTAGAACGGGTATTTAAAAAATATATCTAATAGGCAAAAATTCTAAGTTCAGCTCATAGAGACTCAAATCAAAAGTACTTATAAAGTTTCATTGAACAGTCTTTGCGCTATTTCAGTTTACAGTTATACGTGACAATAAAGAGGATAAAAAATAATTATATAGATTGCTTTCAGATTAGACATATTCGTACATGGCATGATTAAATGGCGGCCCTTATTGTTATAGCGCCACCTATAGATTTTTGTCGGATTTTCAGAGAAACAATAATTTTAATTTAATTTTTACTTCTTAATTTTTAAATTATAAATAACGACAAAAAATTTTGGTTGTCACAGAAATTGAAGGATTAGATTATTCTAACGATACCCTATTTATAGGAATCGATAGGATTGCAAAAAATACATCCACCCAATCACGTTTCACTATTAACATATATAATTAATACAATTAAATAAAATTCATTCTTAATTTTTCGTGGCACATTAGTGTGCTACGCACAGTGGTTGAGAAAACTGATCTAAATGATCATTTTAATCTTTTTTAAACTACATATTCTACACATATTTCTTCGTTTTTTATTAAAATACTAAAATTTTCGTCTCATATATGTAGTGAGGAGTGATTATCCATAAAAATTACTGAAATATTAAACATCCATTATAAACATGCTATTTAGCGTAGCATTAAAACACAACAGCAGAAACAAGCTAAAACCATTAATTGTAAGCAAATAAAGATAATAGGAACGCTATCAAATGAATTAACTAATTAACGAATTTAATATGATTCCTATTTTTAATGCAAATTAATCAATATTCCTATGGCAACTAGTTTATTGTAAAATAATACGTGAACATCATATTGAAGGTTGGAGTGCTAGATAGAAATGCACTGATGCATTCAGTACAATATAAGTTTATAACTTTATAATTCTTTACTGATTTCAAAATAAAGCATTTTGTCTGTTAAATCATGCTATCAATGCAAATGAAATGCGTTTGTTTGGATTGTTTAACCAGCCCTATCATTAATGTTCTAAAAATATTTGGAAGTCCACTCTTCAGTAAGACGCATAAAGTAAAGGAACGATTTAGAAAATTTCATTATATATATTGTGCAATAACGTATGTTTCATTCTGGTACTGGTTTTATTTACCTACATCGGAATTAATTAATCCAGAATCATCAAAAGACTCTCTGTCTTGTTACGCTCGACAAATGTCCAGAAAAATGCGACAAATTTATCTAAGCTTTTTTGCAATTTGGTTGGGATTTGTTCTTTCTGTAATGACTACTCTGCTGCAGTCTGGTGTAATGTGGATATGGTATGCGATTATTTTTAATTGTAAGCGATTTGATGAAATATTGGATAGAAGAAATTCTAATGAAAACATTAAAATTGCCTTAATTAAACTGGAAAGAAAACTATTTTCTTTTGTATTGATTCTCCATACTGTATTATCTTCATCGATTTTTGTCAACTTAATATATTTAGAATGTCCTTGCAGCTCATTCAAATCCACATTATATGAAGTTATTACATTAATATATTTTTTTCATACTAGTTTTGTTTCTGTTGGACTTATTTTATATGCAATGGCATTTCTTTTCTTGATCTCTAATTATATGTCATTAAAAATTTTAGGTAAGTTGAGAATATTATCAATAATGTTACAGAATCGAGATCAGAAAGATCATCTGAAAGTTGTAATAGATGTATTTGATATAATTTATGAAATTTTGGGACTCTACATAAAACTAATCAATAGTATTTATAGTTTGATTATATGTTTGATTGACGTCATTTTCTTCGGATGTTTATATTCATTATTTTATATTTTTGAAGACTTTTTTATAAAGTTATTGACAGTTGCAATTTTATTTGTAGTATTGATAGCATTTTTCATTGTTTCTTCATCTGCTACATGGATACCAAACACAGTAAGTTAATTTTTTTTAACACTTCTGTATTATTAAGATGATTTTTAAATGAGCACAGTATATATAATTACCAATTTCATAGATTTATGCAAAATCGTTTAGTTAATTATAGATAAGACACTATATTAAATATGTAGCTGCATCTGGCCCTGGCCATTTTTAGATCTCATCATAGGCTAGCTAACATTCATAATGAACTCAAACGGAAAAATAAAGATGGAGTTTAACGGGCTGTCCCCGAGCCTCTCCTGAGAATAGAGGTGTGCACTTAGAATAGAACCTGTATATTTCAGAATGAAAGCACAATATAGTTACACTGTGGCCATCAGGCTCATCTTGTATTTGGATAGAGGCCAAAAGGCTGCTCCCCCTCCACCTACTATGATACTACTGGATATTCACGTCTGCAAGAATAATCTCAGGTAAATCATTGCCTGCGACACGGGTGCGTACTCGCTTACCAACTCTTTGTCTATAAGCAAACGAAACACGGATACAGCGGACCCGCACCGCACAGGTTTGCCAGGCCTGGGGATGTGCCCACCCATCCTCATCTCGTGCAGTGTGTCACCGAAGCGACTTTTCCATGCCGAGAATTCGACAACACGGTCGCTACAGTCTCCGTTCACAGAGTGATTGAAAACACAAAGAGGTTGAACGGATTTGCTACTACTTATTCTCCTTAAGTAGAAGATCACCTTAGCACACCATAACTCTGGCACAATAGCCGCGAAATTGCAGTAGCTAATCAGAAGGTCGGAGCGAAGGTATGGCCGAACCTTCCTTTCAAACAGAACCGTTACTAATGATCGCAACGGAAGGGTGGATCACGTGACCGCGTGACCCAATCTATCTTGGAAAAGGGTGAGAATCTCCCCAGGTTCGATCTCCGATGAACCTACTGTCAATGCCTGATTGGTGGGCCAGCAATCAGGCACTGACAGTGGGAGATTCAGCACAGACGATATCGACCGACGCCGTGCAATGGCCGCGCTCTAGGGCCTTGCCGTGGCGAAATATCGTAGGATCAACTCTCCGAGGTTTTATGATTCCATAGGGAAGCAAACTTTCCCAGTCTGGGGACGGAATCGCGAGTCCCACCAATTGTCAGGTTGGCACCGTTAAGGCTTCTATCCCTATATCATTCTTCCCTTCGGCACGGTACACCACCTTGGGATTGGGAATCGTTGTAGAGAACTTGTACCTCACACAGGGCATACGTCGAGCCCATTCTTAATACCGGACCCATATGGACTCGGACGGTCGAGTGGCGAACTACAGAGCATCCACCAGCGAGGAGTGGGTGCAACCACACTCTACAGACCCTATAGGAATTTCTTTATTAGAGGCAGCAACTGGGGGTCGGGGTGGTAGCCGTCCCAGATGGGTCAGTTTTGCTACTGGATCTCTCTATAGAAAGTTAAACGAGATTCTGGACGAATTGTTCGGCTAGGACTACCTTTGGTAGTCTACTCGGGTGAGTCACGCTCTTTCGACAGGCCGTTGAGGGCACACCGAGGTCTGCACACGCCCCTGTGACTGTGTGGGGTCGTCTTCGCCTGAATTTCGCCAAGCATTTGGAAACGTCTTAGTTTATCCCTGTAACTATGGACGTATCGGCCCAACTAGAAACAGATACAAGTATATTGACAGCGAGTAAGTCCTCTCGCAACTGCCATCAGGAGGAATCGGATTGGTAAGTTTAAGGTTCAAATCAAATTAATAAGAATAAGATAATTTAAATATAAAAGTGGTAAAGGCAAAAACCATAAAAGTCTTCTTCTTCCCTTAACACAGCACTATAGTGTGGAACCCGAGGATGATATTGAAGTCTTTTTGGCCTTCCTCCTGCGTGTGACGCGGAAAAGGAATAATACAGAGGATAAGGTTTAGATAGCCAATAACTTCCTTTAACAGAGAGAGATTTTATACAGAACACATAATCCGACAATTTGTTCGTAAGATAAATACCTGGAGTCATAAGTATAATTTGGTAATCAGTCTCTCCGACAAAAGAAAGAAACACTGTCCAATTCGTCTTCTCTTCGGAGCTTCAATATCAATATTACAAGAGGAGCAAAGATAGATTATTTGGTTTTAGGAATGAAACTGTTGTTATTGTTCTTATGTCTTTCTGGTTTATACAATTCTTTATCGGTTATGGTAACTGATCTAGGGATGTGGAACTGTTCTCGGACGTTGGGAACTATATCATGGTGTCGGAACAACTAATCGACACTTCCTTTCTGTCTTGGATCACTGGAGCAACTCCCCGAATATTCCTTTTTCATCCAATTCATTCCATGGATCACCTCTGACCTTTCGGTTTCACCTTTCCCTTTCCGGGGAAAGATTACGTCACATGTTTTCTCCCCTTTTGTTATTAGAAGAGGAGCACAAGATATGTTGTTTGGTTTTAGGAATGAAACCGTTGTTATTGTCTTTATGTCTTTCTATCTTATTCAGTTCTTTATCGGTTATGGGGAACTGTCTCAGAAATGTTTTCTCGCGTTTTGTTTTTCTGCCATGTTTTCTGAGACACCTGCATGTAACGCGAATCTTTGTTTGACTATATGTCTTCCGTTGTGTATTATTCTTTCTCTATGTTGTGGAGCCAGAGTTCTCCGGGCTGGGAAAAACGACATGTTTATCGTTTGTTTACTCTGACAGTGTCACTTCGTTCAAATTCCTTTCGTAAATTACAATAAGGTGGAGAGTGGCGCTTTATAATTGATCCGAATTCTGGATCTCCACAATAGTGTTCATTGTTAAATAATTCGCTTTTAATGAAATTTGAAAAACATATAAAGTTTGTTAGTTGAATTTGCAGGGCGATTTCACTACAATTGGTTTGAAGCAAATGGTTGTTGTGGGTATTCTTCTTTGTAAATACTTATATAGATCTCATTGTTCAACAGTTTATGGACGGAGTAAGCTGGATGGCATGTGGTACTAACATGAAATACATTCAGTTTTATTTTCAAAACTTTTTAATCTATATTTTTAAATACTGCATTAGCGTCATTAACACACTGTAATTCAATCTTATATTTATCCATTATAATCTGGCCAAAAAATACCGGCATATATATGTGAAGGACGCGTCTATACGGGACCAGTGTCGATATGACAGGCGTTTGGCCTAGAGCAGTAAACAGCGTGTTACAGGTAAGGATGAGTAACGAGTGGATTCAACAATGGAGACGAGACTACGTTGAATTAAAATTCAACAGCTTCTTTATTTAGAGAGACTTGTACATAATGACTTTTACAATCGTCGCGCACAACAGAAAGAGTTACAGATACCTGTATTGTTTAGATCCACGTCAACTACCACAAACAATTTATGAACTTCGAAGAGTTGACAGAAGTTCACTTAGTATAGTCTTTAGTCCAAATTCACAGTCTTTAGTCCAGGTTATGTGATTTAACACGGACAATGCAGGTTCACTTCCTGACGATTTTGATTAATTTAAAATAGACAGATCCGCATTTATCTACACTAATCTATGGACACTTGTGTTCGGAAATCGCTGTTGCACAATCGATGGTGGTTGCGACAGCGAATAGGAGACGTTGCGAGACGGGAAGGAGCAGATATGTCGGATCAAAGGTTTTATCCTTTCCGACGAACGAACCGGATAACAAGTGCGTCGGTCCCCGGGCAAAGTTAGCTCTTAAATCCCGTGACCTTTTCGTTCACCTTTTTCCTGGGAGAGGAAAGATGATGATTATTTCTCGAACATTCGTCGAGACAGGTGTCCGATTCGCGCCTATCTGGCGGACACCTGAGATAAAGATTCTCAGCTATTTATTATTATGGTGGACGAAGTTCGCGAGCTACAACTCGAACTGTCGTAGTATTTCTTTTCTTTGTTTCAATAAAATTTCTCCCCTTTCCTTGGAATTTCCCCAATTCTGTCTCCATTCAGAGAGAGACAATGGAATTTTCCCCGACTCCGTCTCCGTTCGGGGGGGTAATTCTTGACCCTTACATATAATTTCTATTCATGATGAATAAAATTTTTTTTGTAGAAGTACATAAATAAATATTATCGAAAATGTTTTCTATTGGAAACGATTGTTCGATCCTTGAATTTTTTTATTGCAATTAATTTGATTAAAATTTACACAACAATTATAATTTATAATTGTTTTAATAAACTTCTGAATAAATATTATCAAGAAAAATAATTGCAATTTTTATTATATTTTATTGGATTAATTATTTTTTATCTAATTTTATCTTCCAGATTTTTCTGAATTTTAGGTTTTTATACCTATAAAATGGAATTGCAAAACACGTTTCACATTAAAAAATTCTGCAGTTCATACTATAGTTTTAATTAAATTGACATTAATTAGGATTATTTTAATTCATTTGAATTATCCATATTTACTAATAGAATACCGAGAAATTTCTGACCATTAAACATCTTGAAGAAGTTTTTTCATTTTTATCCCCCTTTCCAATAAGGGTGGGTAGTTCCAACCACCGGCTGTACCAACACCCGTAATGAGGAGCCAGATGGTGAAGGTCGGGGATCGTCGGATCCAGCACCACGAGAAAACTTTTCAGGAGGACGCGTGCCCGGATCCTCCTGAAAAGATCCGGTGCTAAGCAGGAAGACGCGAACCTGGGTCCTGCTGCAGGCCATCTGCCGCCATGTTACCGTTCGGCCATCCGGACGCCTGATTTAAAGAATTTGGTTATAGGACTATATTCTCTGCTTTCTTCTCAAAACAGAGTCCTCCCTTTTTTATGTTTTGGTAATTTGCTCTTCGGTTGTGAAGCGGTATTCCCCACATCCATCTCTTCGGAGCTGTCGGCAGAAACCTCTGATCGCTCCTGGCTGGTGTCTGTTCTTATTGGCTTCTCGATTTCAAGTCGTTTCTTACTTTGTTGCTTGAAAGTATTATTTTGTGACGCGGAATGTTCAGGACTAGTTGCTACTGACAGAACGGTATCTGTGTAGATGATGTTTTCGTTATCTGTGAAATATTACAGATCTTTTTCATCCATTTTGCAAATGATTCGGCGGGTGGGCAGGAGATTTCAGTTTGAACACCGATGGAGGTGGTGTTTTTGGTCTTCACTGCAGCTGCAAACGTCTTCGCCAGATGAAATGGGGCGACTGCTGCAGGTTATCTGCCGCCATGTTACCGTTCGGCCATTCGGACGCCTGATTTAAAGAATTTGGTTATAGGACTATATTCTCTGCTTTCTTCTCAAAAAGATAAGCTAGGAAAAGGAGGGAACATTATCCGATTACGAAATTTTACTTGTTTCTTAAAATCGCAGATTTCGATAAAGAATTAGTTTTACTTGGACATGATATTACAGTATTTGATAAAACGACTTCCTATTTTTCTTTTTTTCTTCGTTATATTCGTCTTCATTGATTCCTCCATAGGAATATTTCTCAATATTTCATAATTTTTTGATGAAGTAAACAAAAGTAAAATTTAAAATTTTACATTTCATTTCTTACTTTTACATCTATTAATCTTTCTCCGAATTTTCACCAAGAATTTTAAATAAGTAGACTAAAATCGAAAAATAAAATGGCGGTGGAAACGCGTTTTAATTCGACTCTGGAAGATTCAGATTTAATTCAGCATTCCATAACTCCATATTATTTTTGGAGGTAATTGATGGTCTTGTGATTTCACCTTCAACCTGACTCTCGATCACAACATGAGTGTGAGCTGTCCCTAGTGGATAATGGAATGCCATGTTGCTTAACTCGGCATTCAATCAGTTATTCACTAGGAAGAAATAAACTTAAAATATCATAATAAAAAATTCAATTTAAATCGAATACATAGTATACCCATTTTTTAATAATTAAGATTTGCTTACAGAACCCTAGAACAGTTTTTTAATCAATAGATGACTACATTTTCCATTCAGGGAGAATACTCGTCGGGTTCTGGTTTTCCAATATGTAAAATGTAGTTGTGAATTGCGACTAGAATTATAAAATTATGCAATATGTAATGCAAATTCAATTCAATTGATATAAGCTCTATTTATTTAAATTCAAGTCTCGGGCTAAAGATGCCCTTCTACATGCTGCCCACACCTGCTGTAATGTTAGACGGATTGTGGAGGACGGAGATCGACACACCGGGCCGGACCCCATGATAAAAACTTTCAAGGGATGAGACCCGAGAAACGAACCCTGCTCTTCCAAAGTTCGAGTCTCGGGATCCGGAGGGACCCATCCCTGGTCTTCCAGAGTCCGGATTGGCCGCGTTTCCACTAAAACACTTGCATTTAATAGAAAATGTAGTCGATAGACTCAAGTCAAATTTTTTATTCTCATTTTAATAAAATTAATACAAAAGTAAATAAATCATTTTTGAGAAAACTAATCTTGAAGAACAGATTTGGTGCTTAAACAGATAAGTATAAAAAACTTTTTCAACATTTTTAATTATTAAAAATGGCGTGATTTGTTTAAAAAAATCGGAGTGGTAACCTGTTGGCGTGCCACGCAGGAGCACCCAGGTTCGCCTCCTGGGTGTGGTCCTGGTTTTATTTCGGTACTGGGCCAGGTCTGGTGATCCCTGTCCTTCACCGTCCGGCCTCCCTCACGGGTGTGGGTGCAACCCGTGATTGGAACTTGCCTGCTCGCTCCCATAGTTATCTCCCTGATTGGAAAGCGGGTTTAAAATATGCAAAAAATTACCCTCCATAAAATGTATTTTATATTTTATTTATTTAAAAATATAATTTGTGTGATAAAATATTTAATATTAAATTTATTTAAATCTAAAGAAATTAATAATTAATAGCATTATAATTTATTTCACAGAGATTTGAATTATACAAGATTGTTTCAGAACTTGCACATATAAATTATTCTGGCGATGATATAAAAGTGGTAAGCAATAATTTGTTTTCTATTTTACTTAGATTTGGCAATTAGATACTGTAATAATTCTATCATTTTTACAAACATCAAATATAATTAGATTGATATTTAAATTATTATATACATGTATTCTGTTTAGAGAAAACCCAAAACATATTAAGGTCTCTAAAAAATTGTTATTTATTACAATTATTAATCTTGTTATATATGAATTATTATATTTTACAATTTCTATATCTTTTTATTATAAAATTATTATATTGGATAAAGGTTAAATAAATAATTAAAAGGGCAACTATCAACCTCAAGATTATTTCGCTGTAGTTCATTTCAGTACCCATACACTGGTCCCGTCAGACATCAGTTGTAGAATTAGGTTTATCCCTCTAGACATGATTCTTCATGAAAATAAAACTGGAAATGTGGTATTTGTTAGTCGAACCCGGATCTTCATTGTAAAAGTATAGCACATTTCTATCACAACCATCCAGCAGCTACATAATAGACTATATGAGTAAGAATACTTCCACTTTATCGTTAACTATGCCTGATAAATAAAACAAATCTTATTCATTCTATATAAAATTCCAAGTACTGAAGCAATTTTTATATAATTAAATGTATGTCAACTATTTATATAATGGATGACATTCTTTTATAGCAGAAAATTCGGTTGAAATATTTTCCTGTCATTAAAGAATGTAGCATTACGAAATATTATCTATTTTTTGAAACAGTAGCACAGATTTAGATTAGATTTAGTCAAACTTCATATGGGACATGGTATATATTGTTTCTGACAACGTTCACTTTTAGAACCGATATAAGCTGTCTATCGGCCATGATGAGGTCAGTTGGAAAGATGAAGGATAAGGTACAAGACCGGATCTGCACCGTTCTTAATATTGGAGGTGAGAGACCGACTTAAGCACGACTCTTGTTGTAAACGAACTGCTTTTTTATTTTGATTCAACAAATCAGTGTAGTTTTGCTTTTCTCTATACAACCATTCCAGTTCATTCCTCTATATACGTGTATTCACAAACTCTTATCTGTGATATGCAAATTATTTATCAAGTTTAATATCAGGTTTTTCTCGAGTATCTATAATACAGTGGAATACCAAATCTTTTAAAATAGTATAATCGCCGGATTTGATCCCGGATCCTGAATGTTATAAAATAATCAGATTTCGAACCGGTCTCATAGATGTAAAATCGTCAAAATAGATGATTAGATGATATATAAGCCGATTTTTTTTCAACAGATTACGCTACATTCCATTCAGTAACAGTACTAAGTGGGGGCGAAACAAGCCCTTCTACAGGCTGCCCACCCTTGCGGAGGGTTCAGCCGTCAACAGACTACGCCACTTTCCACTCAGTAACAGAACTAAGTGGGGGCGAAACAAGCCCTTCTACAGGCTGCCCACCCTTGCGGAGGGTTCAGCCGGATTGTGGAGGATGGGAATCGACGGGCCGGGCTCGGACCCCATGATAAATATTTTCAAGGACTGCGACCCGAGATTCGAACCCGGGTCCTCCAATCCGTCCGACTTGTATATAAGGCGATTGGCCGCATGGAATGATTTCGCTTTCTACTCTAGAGGATCCGCTTCGAGTCTCGATTCCCTTCTCTTGAAATATGTATCATAAAGTCCGAGCCCTGTTAGTCGATCTCCGTTCACGACAATCCGGTTGATTCTTCTGGAGAAGAATGGCAACTTATCGAATGGCTTGTTTCCCTCGTCACTTTGTGCTTTTATTAAGTGAAAAGTCGCGCCATCTATTGACAACAAATGCAAAATCTTCTGAAATAGAATTCTTTCCCCAATATGGTAAGCGAGTGCGTATGCTAAATTTTTAATAGAACAAAAAAATATTTCTATACAATATGATATGAAAATAATTAAATTCGGAATATCATAAGGACGATATAATATCCGAATATCATAGATCAGACGATGGTAAATCAAGAACGACCTCTACTGTATGTTCAAAACAGTATTGTATTGTATTTTTAAATCTATTATATTTTTATTATTTTTTGTAATTTTTATATATGACTTAATATTTATATTTAATTTTAATTCCATTGGGGTTTTGTGAAAAACAGTAATATTTAATCTTTATGTTTCGTATATAATAAAAAATAGAAATATTTTAGTATAAATTTATAAGAAAATGATGAAAACCCTAATTTAATTAATCACTTTTAATGGATTTCTAAAAATTAAAATAACGGAGGCATCTATTAATCATAAAATAATTTTAATTTCTCTTGATTTGGTTTTATTTTAGATAAATTTTCTCTTATTAAAATTAAGAGAAGAAATAGGATTAAAGTGGTTTGGGTGTGTACTCATTACAAAAAAGTTTGTATTAAAGGTAAAGCAAATTACTAGAGGATTTTATAATTTTTATATTCTGCATTAAAAAAAATTAAAAGTTTTTCATTATAGGTTCTCAGTATCGTTCTCTCAGTGATCATTACCTTTTTGCAAATGAAGCAGCTGAAAGCGTTAAATTAAATTTATTAATATTATTAATACATTTATAGTTTACAAGTTCTTATTTGTTTTGATGAAACTGTGTATGTTTTAAATGTAAAAACATAAAATTTATGTAAAGTAAACTCCCAATTAATTGTGATATTAAGGAATTTAATTTACTGAATAATCGGCAAAATACTAAATAATTAGATTTATGGAATATATGTATTTAATATCAAAAATAAATAAATTGCATTCATATATAAATATATTGAAATTTTTTAATATTTATTGAAAATGGAAATTATAAATTTGTAGCACTAAATTATCGAAATACATTTTATTCTAATTTTGATCGCCAATTAATTAAAATATAAATAACGAAAAAAATCTGTGGCGTTAAATATCTTACAGATATTTGCATTTAAGATAAAATATAGATAATTAAACATCATTTCCGGATTGCAGTTAGCAAAATCCGGAAATAATGTTTAATCCAACACAAAATGACCAGACAGAGGCGAGATTAAAAATTTTTCGTCCCCCTGCAAAATACTATTCGATCCCGAACCACAAAAATCCTAAATAATTTCATCGGAAAATAACAAACAACAACAAAATTATCTCATTTAAGACAAATTGAAAATTATCAAAAGTAAATATATTAAAAATTTAAAATTCTTCCTCTGGGATTTTAAATTTGCAAAATCTCTAATCACTTCATTTATATCCATATTTTTTGCTATTGCTCCTACCGCCGAACTGCTCTGATTCAATGAATGTTACCCTGTTTTCCTGGTGTATTTAATTTTTTTATTGTATTATATTATTAATTTTAAAAGGGGGTAAAGAAAGTACACACAAAGAGGATTTGTGTGTACTTTCTGCATTCTCGGCTGTAATCCTGAGGATCGCAGTGTTCCGGGGTACGGCCATTGTAATTAGGCATCTTTAATCAAGAGTCTAGAACAGTGGTTCTTAAACACTGTTCACTGTTCACTGTTCTGACACGAAAAATTAAGAATGAATTGAATATATGTAATTGTATGAATCATTTATATTAATAATGAAACGTAGTTGCTGGATATTCCTTTTGCAGTAGAATCACTGTATACATTCCTATAAATAGATTATTGTTAGAAAAATGTATCTCTCGAATTTTTATGACAGCCAAAATTTTTTGTTGTTATTCATAAATTAAAAATTAAAGAATAAAAATTAAATTAAAATTATAGTTCCTTTAAAAAGGCAAAATCCACAGGTAGCGTTATAATTTAACTTAATAAGGGCTACTTAATGATCGTATGTACGGTTATGTCTGTAATCTGAATGTAAATAAATAAGAACAAATACAATAATCTGTTAATAAAAATTCGTTATTAAATCTAAATTATTATTTAAAATATGTGTCGCCAAATTTTAAAATATTAAAATGTGTTCCTCATACAGAAAAAAACGTTGAGAACTACTGGTCTAAAACAGAGATCGGTAAATTTTTGAGACGGAAGAGCCAAACCTGTCCCTCACCACAATTTAAAATTTATTCACGAGCCATAAATATATTTTTACAAATAAGAAAATAAAAATCACTCTCATTGGTTTTAATCAGTATGAGCCATGAGTTTGCATTTCCTTAGAAAGTTTCTGTATGTAGCTACTCATTTTTAATTTAAGGTATTCGATTCTGAGTTGGATAATCCTCCACTTGGCTCCTCAATTCATATCTAATGAAATTTATGTTAGAAAATGATTGTTTCATAAATTTGTAGACCCGAAAATACTGAGAACATCAAATGCAAATTTTTTCAACTCGTTAGTCCGAAAGGCTATTCCAAATATTGAAAACCATTGACTCAACCTTCTGTATTTCTTTTATAGCAGTTTGCTGGTGCTGTGAAATCATTTTTTTTTTCATTTTCATATTTACATCAGAGCCATGTGTATGTTCCAAAAGAACCGCAGTATGCCGACCACTGGTCTAGAACATTAAAATTATATTACTTGTTATTTTGTTTTTATCATGCATTTTTGCAAAGAATTATTCTTTTATTTTCAAAATTTGCCAATTATTTAAACAACTACAAATAAGAAATGAAAGTACACATCTGCGCTGTGCTGATGGAAGGTTATTTTGCGTCCTAGGCAAAATTTACAAGTGCGCACCTTATTTCATAACTTGGCCCCTATTAATCTATCTTCGGGCCGGCCAGTGTTGCCACATGCAAGATGACTTCTTCCCCCTTTTTCCCACATTCTTTCCTGAAAATCCTCACTTTCTCCATATAATTGTTTAGAAAATACCCCACTAAATCTTCACATAAACTAAAATATTTACATAATAAAAAATAATTGACATTAAACAAAATAAAATTGTATCTGTTTTTGATGAGTAAAGAGCTTATAAGACATCGATTTAAAATTAAAATTAACTTATAAAGTTAGTAAATATAAAGAAAGTAGTTTTAAATGAAAGTAAGATACTTACAATTCTCATTTAAAAATCATAATAAATTTGTTACCAAAACGATAATTGAAAAAAATTTAATATCATAAATTTAAGTGATTTTATAGTTTTGATAGTCGAATACAAAAATACGATTAATGTAAAAATTTTTTTTCTTCAGTTTGATGTATCTAAAAATTAACAAAGTACAAAGACTTGTTAGGACTAGAATACACACATCTCCATTTGATTAACCAAGCACTAAGAAATATGAGAAAATATTATTTACAGATCATTTCGATTAAATATCTTTATTTGTAAATAAATTATATATGATTTTATAATTCTGCTAGATATACAAAGAAATATTAATGATCAGTATAAGAAAAAATTCGTACATATGTATACTGTACATGTATTGTACAGTATACATATGTATACTGTACATATGTGTAATATATTATAATTGATAAATTTTATATTATATGTTAAATTTAGTAGATTGAAATATTAATGAAAGATATAAAAGGTTTAAATAATATATATTTACAATTCTGATTTTAAAAAATTGTCTGAATAAAAAAGTATTACTACTGTAAGTTGAAATAATTTTTATAATTCTGAAACGCACTCTTTTTCTCAATTTTAACAGCTGTGATTTGGTTTTACTATTTTTCAGGTTATAGATTAGAATGTCCATTACGTATGTGGAAATTCCTTTTTCGAAGTCAGATTATTGAAGAACATTTAAACAAACTGTTTACAGAAGTTAATGAATTAAGTATTACAACAAAAATTGTTACGTCCATATTTTTAGTTAAGTTTTTGTATACTGTATACATCCATTTGCCAATGGTAATGGTCGTACTGACAGACATTTAATATCTGCACTTCTAATTAAATACTCGATTATATCTGTATTTCTGTTTCAGAATATAACCCCAGTTCGTTCTAATGAGATATATTTAAGATGTATAAGTAAAGCTCAATAATTATTTACTTCTAAATTCTTTAGTGATTGAAAATATACATTACATAAATTTATTCATTGAAGAATAATGTCTATATTATATTCAATAATCTCAAGAGTTCAAGTACACTATATTTAGGATTCCTTTTAATAAATTGCAAAAATTTATTACCCCTTAAAAACGTCCAAAATCTCAATATATCTAAAATTTAACAAGTATAATAAATAACTTGCAAGAATTTAAATTGCACAGACATATTCCTCTCAACATCATACAGGGTAAGAATAATGGTTGGGCCAATTTATCTACAAAAACTTGTGAATCTGGCTAACGTGTGTAGCTACTTTTATGATACTTACACAAAGGATATATTCGTGTATCAATATTATTTTAAAAATATATAATTTTCTTATGTTGCTTTCTTTATATTTTGTTTGCATATAAAGAGTTCAAAATCATCTATAGAAACTTTTTTTTTTCATTAGAAACATTAGAAAATAATTTATCCTGCGAATTAATAAATTCAATCTTCTTTAAAAACATAAGCATTTTATAAAACTGATTGATTGCTAAGAAACTCTTACGTCAGAATGTTACAAAATATTAGGTACCTACACAAATTTTGTAAAGACAAATTTACAACTTAAATAATTTAATGTGAATGGTAGAATTTACTCTGTTCATGATTAATTATATCATCAAATTTTAGAGTAACTCGGTAGTGTACATACCAGCCAGATTATTCATTATTTTACACTATAGAGAATCCATTATTTTATTTTTTCTTTTCGAGTATAATTTTACAAATATAGAACTTGAAACTGTAATATGTTCTAGTTCATGAGGCGGGCCGTATAAGATGCCTTCGCGGTCCGGATCCGGCCCGCGGGACGCCTTTTGCCTACCCCCTAATTTACGATATTACAGAATAATTTCAATAAAATATTTACTTGATTCTATTTATTAACCTAAAATTCTTTTTACATTGCAGCCAAAACCGTTTGGACAGAAGTAGTTACTGTGTTAATTCGTTTCTCATAAAATAAGAAACTTATTTTCTCTATACGTAATATTAAAATTGAATTCAACACTGAAATTAAGTAAAGATGTTTAAAACAGAGAGTGATAATTTAACGGAGATTTTAATAATTTATATTGATTTCGTAATTAATAAACATGTTTTTAGAAAAAAAAATTGCTAGTTCAAACATTGATTTTGTAATTAACAATATAATTTAATTTAAAATATGTATTAAATATATTTTGTTAACTTCTGTTATATATTTAATCGTTATCTTTCAATCAAAAATATTTTAAAATGACAGATTTTACTAATTAAAAGGATAATTTAATAACACTGGTTAAGTGAAAAAGGGATATCCTGCCGGTATTTTCAAAGCGTGTACTTTGTTGGTTAAAATGTTAGAAATATTTTAATAGTGTTCCCAATCGACTTATTGTCTTAACAAGAAGAAGAAGAAGAAAAAAGTAAGACTTTACGATTATTCTTAAGCGTCAGCCTAACAGTATTTTCTCTTAAAAACGTTTCCTGTTATTTAAATATTTTATCTAATTTTCACTGAAAATCATTTGTTTTTTTTTAAGTAGAAAAATGAATAACGATAATTGCATAGTTGTTGTCCTGAGTGCAAAATAATGGTCAAATATAGTTGCAAAAAATCACATAGCTAGAATTTGAGCTTTATTATTATTATTATCATTATTTGTTAGTAATATTATTTATTACAATATAACTACAATACTTTTACAAAAATACATAATAATGGTGAAATGGCACTCAGTGATAAAATTATTATTATTATTATTATTATTATTATTATTACCAATTGATGATGACTTTTATTTACTAGATAATAAACATACCATTTTACAGTTTTAATAGAAAAAATAAAAAAATATTTTTAATCATGCATACACTCCAAGCTATATACATCTGTTTGAGGTTCTCCATGAAAAAGTATGATTAATTATTATTTTGATAGCATAGTAAGTTAAATTACACTCTTTCTAATTCTTATACTATTTTCATATTTCAGTGATTTTTATTTTTATATTGTGTAACCAAAAAAGGAAATGTAATAAAGAAAGTATCTGTATTGCGAGGCAAAAATGAAAGCCGGGAGAATTTTCTAATTAATTAAAAATGAAAATAAAAAACGGTCTGTTTTTATTTTCTTTTTTAATTAATTAAAAAATTCTCCTGTTATAATTCATTTATATAAGAAAATTATAAAATAAAGAAATTTAATATTTTAAAATGTTAAGGTTTTAAAATATTTATCTTAAGCGAATTTTAAATACCAGTATCTTCAAATCAGTTAGGTGAAATCTTCAAATCAGTATCTGTATTATTTATTAGACACAAAATCATCTGATACACAGCCCCGTATTCGCGATGTTTTACGAGTGACGTAATAAATTTTTGAGGGGTCAACTACCGTGACGTCATTACCATTACATACACGTGGTTTTGATTAAGACATTTCATAAACATGTTGAGTCGTATGATTCTGATTAGCCATCTCAAGTAAGACTTGTTGGGACCTGAATATTCTTTTAACAATTCTTTTATGGTTTAATATAAAGATCTAAATTTTATATTTACACATCAACATTAAAAGCTTAAATAAGAAATCAATAAAATAAAACAGATATTAAAGGTTTAATATAAAAAAAAAATGTTAAAATATTTTTACTAATTCAATTAAATAAAAAACAACTATTTATAACATAAAAATTTCTATAAAATAAAAACATAAAAAAAACAATAATTTACGATTTAATATAAAGTATTTTTATTAATTTAATTAAAAAAAACATTTAATTTAAGAACATATTAATTAATATAAATAAAAACAAATGAATAAGAACAATTATTCGCAATTTAATATATTTCTATAAAATAAACAGAAAAAAACACGAAAATTTCCATACCATATTAAAAAACACAAAAAAAAAATTTCTATACCATGTTAAAAACACAAAAATACGATTTATTATAAAGTTTTTACTAATTTAATAATAATAAAAAAACAAAAACAGTTATTCATAATTTAATATATTTTAGTAAAATAAAAAATAATTATTTAATATATTTTTTAAAATTTGAGGTTTAATTCTTTTAACATTACCAAAACTTCTATCCTCATAACCCCTACGGGATACACCCTTCCCCGTGACGTCACGACCCCCCCGCTGGGAATTTGCGTCTATACTTACCCGTATATAAGGTCAACATACTACTCATGGATGATAAAATATTAACTTTCTTAGTGCAGTATGAGTGTGGTTTATTTGAAAATTACTTCCATTGGCAATTGTAACAAATATAATTTATTCCGAATGATCTTTATTGATAAATGTGTCTGATAACCTTTTAATAAAATAAAAATCCGAACAATATTTATTGCGTATCTAGGAAAACCTTAATTTTTCTGTTTTATGAATCCGCATTATAGAAATGAAGCAGAGCACTAGTCCTGTAAACATTCACCAAATCAAAATATTGATAGCACTACAAAATAGCAAAATTTCGTTTGAGAAATGTCTTCCTATATTGCAAAAGGCTTCTTCTCAAAAACGCTTTAGAAATACTTGAGGATGAGCTCCAAGCTCATCATCAAGTAAGATCTAATAGTAATCGGAGAAGAGTTGTATCACTCTGTTATTTCTGTTATTAAATGAAAAGTAACGCATATCTAAAGAGAAGCGCAGTTGTGTTGATGAAAAAAATCAGTTGCATGTGGTTAAAATTAACTCACAATTAACGAAAGATATAAGACAGCGAACAATTTGAAGCAGTATGATTTCAGTTCACTCGAAATAAAAATAAAAGTAGTGAATCTAGTTAAAAAACCCAATTTGGTTCTGAGCAATCTCAAACAAAAAATTCTTGTAAATTATTAAAGAAAGATGATTTGAAGAAATGGAGGAAATATCAAAATCGTGGGAATATTTGCCAATAAACCTGCAATTAATAGTTAATCTTTAGTAGTTATTATTCTTACAGAATGAAAAGTGGCATCATCCTTTGACAAAGAAAAAGAATTATATAAAACAATATTTAAAACAAATAAAATATACAAATAACTATTATGTGAAAAATGTAAGAAAATTAACAAAAATAAAATATATAAAAATTCAAATAGAAGAATTCAACCAGCGGTCATATAATTACCAAGACACAAACCATTCGCTACTGGTAAATCAGAGTTGTTTTTGAATTCTGCTATGTAGGGTGTTTCTTACCACTGATACCACACTTTTTTCTCAGAAACGCGATGAGATAGAAAGTAGGGAAAATTTTTGATTACCAAATATATCTGAAGAATCGAATGGGCATGATAAAAGTTTTGTGAGCCCATTGGAAGTAGGAGCACAAAGGGTCAACTTTGAAATCTTCAATGGAAACATGTCGATATTGGCGTAATTGGATAAACTGTAAAAAACAAGCAACTTTTGTTTTGAAAGTTTTTAAATATCACCTACGAATTGTGAGATATCACAAAAAATGATGCTGCCACATGTATCGCCTATTGGGTTTGGTTTGGTTAGTTAGAATAAACCGTCATATCTTCATGGGATATTCTATATCTGGCGGCGGCCTCTTATAGAACCCATCACAGGCTGGCCAACACCCATGACGGGGTCAACCGGATGATTGAAGGATGGGGTTTAACCAACCGAGTCTAGACCCCTCCTGAAAAACTGGACATATGGGACCGGGATCTCGCCGATTGGGCTATTCAAGCATTAAGAATAAGAAATCAACAGAGTGTATCTGTGTACATTGCGAAACATTATTGAATCAGCTAAATGCAGTGGGGTCTACCGGATGATTGAAGGATGGGGTTTAACCAACCGAGCCTAGACCCCTCCTGAAAAACTGGACATATGGGACCCGGAACTCGCCGATTGGGCTATTCAAGCATTAAGAAGAAGAAATCAACAGAGTGTATCTGTGTACATTGCGAAACATTATTGAATCAGCTAAATGCAGTATTATGCAGATTTATGGCAATTCGGGTGTTTGGCGATGATACTCGAACCGCTGGTGCGCCAAGTCTTTCGCCATCACAATTCGGCATGGAGTCATACTCATGTGGGGCATCGGAGTTCAAATTGGATGTGGTGTATCTTTCCCCAATTAAATCGAACAGAGAAATAAGAGACGAAGAAAGAAATTTAGAAGGAGTGGAGAGACACGCCGATAAGAGAAATATGATGGCATATTGTGTAGCGTTTGGTCCAACTTGTAGACTCTTGTCCCCTATAATAATAAATTTCGGGGTACATTTACGTGTAGTTTCAGGCGGGATAGAGCAAACTGACACCTAGAACGTCTAACATCAATATGATATAAACATCCTGTCTTTCCCCAGGAAAGGTGAAAGAAAAGGTCACACTTTTTAAGAACCAACGTCGACTTCGATTGGGGCGGTGTTCGTCGACTCGTTCTTTCAGGCTTGTCCTTCAAGTTTTTTTCTGGCTCTTCTCCTCGTCTGGTTGTCCGTTCGTATCCTTTTCTTCTACGGGAGTCGATCAGAGACGACGATCGCCTCCAAGTCAACGCTACCGCCCCAATATCAACCTTCTTCAAGTTTTCTTCTGGCTCTTCTCCTCGTCTGGTTGTCCGTCCGTATCCTTTTCTTCTCCGGGAGTCGATCAGAGACGACGATCGCCTCCAAGTCAACGCTACCGCCCCAATATCAACCGGCAGTTATTTGACATCTACATCAATAGTCAAGTTCTTCGGATCTTTACCCAATGTTTGTGACTATTTTACCTTCAATTAAGAGACCAAAGACTATTTATTTGGGTCTAAAGACTGTAGTCACTATGTGTCATCTGACATCTGTCTCAGCCAATGGAATCTGTGAATTCCATTAGCTGAGACAGATGGATTCTCCCTGAATGAAAAGTAGCATCATCTGTTGACAAATAAAAACATTACATGCTCAAAAGTTTCTTCATAATGGGCCCGGGCTACACTCGTTGAACTTCTACTTGCATCTGATGCCGACCTCGTTACGATTGCAGACTGTCCGTGTTAGTTACTGGATTTTTCTAGGGTTTAGTAACTGCTAATAGAATAGAGGCATAAAGCAAAGAACAAAAAATGCTAAACTGTACTTCGTAGGACAGCATGGTAAAAAATTGATATATCGTAAGAACGTTCTGATTTAATTATTGGGTATCAAATCTCCAGAGTTTATTCAAGCGAGCTCGTAGCCAGGTCGTACTATTCTCTGCTCGTCTGATGTCTGACTTTAGAGCGGCATGGACATTCATGGTTTAGCATTGTAAACAACAGAACAAAAATCTCCGGTTGGAAAATAAGTGAAAATGGAAAAGGTGCGGCATGAACATTCGTGGTATAGCATTGTAAACAACAGAACAAAAATCTCCGGTTGGAAAATAAGTGAAAATGGAAAAGGAGGAAAAATAATAAAAAAATTATTGTAATGTAATCCTTAAAAGCAACTTCATCAATTTTACATAACAGCTTACCTGAATGAAATATTCACTAGTCTATTTGGGTTACATTACCCTCATTTTGGATGGAAACAGACTGCTTACAATAAATGTTCAGTAAATAAAAGTTTATTATTGTAATGTGATCCCTAAAAGCGACTTCATCAATTTTGCATAACAGCTTACCTGAATGAAATATTCACTAGTCTATTTGGGTTACACTACCCTCATTTTGGATGGAAACAGACTGCTTACAATAAATGTTCAGTAAATAAAAGTTTTCGACATATGTAAAAAATTTATAGTGAATCAGGGGAAGTTGACCAACTTTTTCTTTCTGACCCTAAAATTCATATTAAAGTTAAATATTTTTATTTCATATTTCTTGTGCTTAAACTTAAAGTGCTTTGCATATATGACTCAATCAAACACTTTGAAATAACAGCCGGATAATGATTTATAATTTTTTGAAAAAATTGCAATTAATTAACTGCGCTTTGGGTGATATTCAGTTTAATAAATAGGAAAAAATGAACTCTTTATTCATCTAATAAACTTCTTCTTTGTTATACCATGCATATTTTAATAGAATAAATTATTAAATCCTATAAAATTAGAAGAATTAAATTAAATCAGATATTTATATATCGTATATACCCACGGTGGCCAAGTTGTGGCTCGTGAGCCACATGAGACTCTTTGGTACCTTTTCTTTGATAACAGATGACGCCACTTACCATTCAGGGAGAATACTAAGTGACGGGGCGAAAGAAACCCTTCCACAGGCTACCCACGTCTGCGGAGAGGTCAGCCGGATTGTGGAGGACGGGGATCGATGGGCCGGGTCCGGACCCCATGATAAATATTTTCAAGGGGTGGGGAGTCCTCACGCGGAATCCGCGTGAGAATAGGATCAACTAGATAGGCTGGACCGGGCCCGGACCCCATGATAAATATTTTCAAGGGGTGGGACCCGGGTCCTCCAGAGTGGAAAGCTGAAGCGTTTCTACGCGGCCAATCCGGCCAGGGGATCGACGGGCTGGGCCCGGACCCCATGATAAATATTTTCAAGGAGTGGGACCCGAGATTCGAACCCGGGTCCTCCAGAGTGGAAAGCCGAAGCGTTTCCACGTAGCCAATCCACTGGGTCCTCCAGAGTGTAAAGCCGAAGCGTTTCCACGCGGCCAATCCGGAGGTCCTCCAGAGTGGAAAGCCGAAGTGTTTCCACACGGCCAATCCGGCCATCCTCCAGAGTGGAAAGCTGAAGCGTTTCCACGTGGTCAATCCGGTAATCCTCCAGAATTGAAAGCCAAAGTGTTTCCACGCGGCCAATCCGGCCAACTCTTTGGTACCTTTATTGCGGCTCCATATCATGAAAGTCAAGAATTAATATAGCGCAATCTCTTTTAATTAAGAAAGATGTAGGAGTTGTTCATGTGTCCATATAAAAGAAGCTATCTCAAACACTTAAGAAAATGAATTTAGCAATTTTTTCTAAGCCCTTCATATACAATTAGTATTAAACATATAATGAATTATTTACTGTGTGGTCCCATGCCATATTTTTCATCATCATATTTCTATAATCTCTTTTTTAATTGTAAGATAGATATAGGCTTGCTCTGTAAGGTAGATATACGCTTATCATATATCTGTGAATCATTGAAGCAATTCATGCCTCCTCTATTTATATGCTATTCTGCAAGCTTTAACCTTTCTTCGAATCAAAGATCTCTGCTTAATGTCCTAATATATATTTTTATCATTTAATTTATGAAAACAAATTATAAATGCAAAAATTTAAATTCGGCATCTAATCCTGAAGAAAAAGTTGCCATCTTTCCCGTTGATCAGGGTAAAATGCAATTTTTAATCAGGTGACTTAAATTGGTTAAATTAGAGCGACATCGAAAGCAAAGTATTCTTTAAAGTAGGCCCTATCCACTATACATTAAATAAATTAATTTTTACTAAACTGATATTATTACGATGAATAATAATACTTCATAAAATAACTATATTTTTTGATGAAAATTTCAATACTCATTGGGAACTATTCGAATTCCAATGCGAGTAATGGATAATCTGATAATAGCCGTCTTCTATATTTTTGGAAGGGCTTATAGGAAATTATAAAAAACCACCTTCTATCCCCATCTGTTTAAATACTAACGAATTAGAGAAAAATAAGATACTTCCTCGATTCACTCTACATTCAAAAAAAATTTTTCAATTTATCTGCTGAAAGTATTTTTCAAGTTTCCAAAAGTTTAACTATCATCCTATAAAGGCGTAGTATATGAAATATTAGATACCAAGCTTTTATATGATTACTGTTACTACTGGTATTTTTCCGAGAGGAAAATTACCAAAAAAATTAAATAAATAAAACACTGGTTCTCAATCTTTTTCTCTTGAGGAACACATTTTAATATTTTAAAATTTGGCGACACACCTAAATATTTTAAATAATAATCAGGCTTTTATATGATTACTATTACTACTGGTATTTTTCCGAGAGGAAAATTACCAAAAAAATTAAATATCTAAAACACTGGTTCTCAAACTTTTTCTTTTGAGGAACACATTTTAATATTTTAAAATTTGGCGACACACCTAAATATTTTAAATAATACCACACCTAAATATTTTAAATAATAATTTAGATTTAACAACGAATTTTAATTAAAAAATTATTTTATTTATTCTTATTACATTCAGATGACTAATGGAGGCCCTTATTGTGATAGCGCCATCTGCGGATTTTGTCTTTTTAGAGAACTATAATTTTAATTTATTTTTTACTCCTTAATTTTTAAATTATGAATAACGAAAAAAATTTTTGGCTGTTACAGAAATTCGAGGGTTAGATTTTTCTAACGATACCATATTTATAGAAAACGGAAATATTGAAAAGTGATAATCAGTAAACCACGTTTTACTATTAACATATATAATTCATACCATTACATACTATTGATTTTTAATTTTTCTCTGCATACTAGTGTGCCGCGGCACAGTGGTTGAGGATCACTGATTAAAAAGATTGATTTAATCTACATAATTCTTCTTTTATTATTAAAACATTAAAATTTTCGTCTCATGTATGTAGGGAGGGTAAGTTATTAATATTAATGAAATATTTAAAGCATTCATTATAGACAAGCTATTAAGCTTAGCTTTAAAACTCAGCAGCAGAAAGCAAGATAGGGCCATTAATTTTAAGCAAATAATAATGCGAAGATAGTCAAATCGATTAACTAATTAATGAACTTAATATAGTCTTTATTTTTTAATGCAAATTGATCAATATTACTATGGTAACTGGTTTATTGTAAAATGATATGGTGAGCATCATACTAAAGGTTGGAGTGCTAGAAAGAAATACACTGATATATTCAGTACAGCATAAGTTTATAATTTTATAAATATATTCTCATTTAACAAAAAAGCATTTTTCTTTAGTTAAATCATGCCATCAATTCAACTTAGATGCGTTTGTTTGGAATGTTTAATGAGCCCTCTCATTAATTTGCTAAAAATATTTGGAAGTCCACTATCCAGTAAGACGCATATAGTAAAGGAACGATTCAGAAAACTTCACTACGTATATTGTGCAATAACGTATGTTTCATCTTGGTACTATTTTTATATACCTACATTGGAATTAATTAACCCGGAATCATCAAAAGACTCTCTGTCTTGCTACACTCGACAATTGTCCAGATTAATGCGACAAATTTATTTAAGTTTTTTTGCAATTTTTTGGGGATTTGTTGTCTCTGTAATGACTATACTACTGCTGTCTGGTATAATCGGAATTTGGTATGAGTGTATTATTAGTTTTAAGCGATTTGATGAAATACTAGATAGAAGAAATTATGATCAAAAGATCGAAATTTCCTTAATTAAACTGGAAAACAGACTAATTTCTTTTATATTAGTTTTGCATATTGTTTTATCTTTATCGATTTTTGTCAATTTAATATATTTAGAAAGTGCTTGCAGGGCATTCAAATCCACAATCTATGGATTTATTACATTAATATATTTTTTACATTCTAGTTTTTTTTCTATTGGATTTATTTTATATGCATTGGCATTTCTTTACTTGATCTCTAATTATATGTCATTAAAAATTTTAGATAATTTGAGAATATTGTTAATAATGTTAAAGAATCGAGATCAGAAAGATCACATGAAAATTGTATTAGATGTATTTAATATAATTTATGAAATTTTTGGACTTTACATAAAAGTAGTTAATAATATTTATAGTTTTATTATATGTTTGGCTGGAATTATTTTCTTCGGATGTTTGTATTCATTATTTTATATTTTTGAAAATTTTTTTATAAAGTTATTGACAGTCGGAATTGTATTAGTAGTATTGATAGGATTTTTCATTGTTTCTTCATCTGCTGTATGGATACCAAACACAGTAAGTTATTTTTTTTTAATTTTTATAACATCTGTGTCTTTAATATGATTTTTAAATAAGCACGGTATAATAATTACCAATTTCATAGATTTATGCAAAATATTTTAGTTAGTTGTATTGATAGATAAAACACCATATTATATACGTGGCTGCATCTGGCTCTAGCCATTTTTAGATCCCATTAAATAACTAGTTAACTTTCATAATGAACTCATCTAGAAGGTTAAAGATGGGGTTAAACGGGTTATCGCCGGCCCTTCCTGAGAAACTAGAGGTATGGGACCAGAATTAACCCAGAATTGATCAGGACACAGTGGAAGCTCAATATACTTTCACTGTGGCCATCAGGTCAATACCAGGGATTGGTAAGTTTAAGGTTTCAAATCAAATTAATATGAGTTAGAATAATTTGAATATAGAAATGGTATAGGCAAAAAGCATCATAGTCTTCTCTTCTCCTTCAGTGTGAAGGGGAAGAGAAGACTATGATGCTTTTTGCCTATACCATTAATGGTGAACAATGAGAACTCTATAGTTCTCATTGTTCACCATTTTTAATGAAATTTGAAAAATATGTAGTGTGTCAATTGAATTTGCAGGGAGGTTTCAGTACAGTTGGATCTAGACTAATGGACGTTATGTGTATCCTTCTTTGTAGAACTTCTACAGATCGCTTTTCTTATTGACCAAATTTAGAATACAGCTCTAGTCCGAATTCTGTTCAAATAAAGTTGAGAAATTGATGTCATTTAATTAGTATGGATGATTTAGCCAAGCTAGTGGTTTAAATACAATTGAAGATTGTTTTTTAAATCTAAATTCAGTATTACAAATATGAGTATATTAGTAATATACTGTCATTGAAACTTACATTTAACTATTATTATCTGGCCAAAAAATATTATATAGTTTATATTCATGATGAATAATAATTTTATTTTTTAGAAGTACATAAATGATTATTAACGAAAATTTTTTCTGTCGGAAAAAATCGTTCTTTCCTTGATTTTTTTATTACAATTAATTTGTTTAATATTTTACAGCAATTATTGTTTACAATTGTTTTAATAAATTTTTGAATAAATGTTATCAAGAAAAAATATCAATAATTGCAATTTTTATTATATTTTATTGGATTAATTATTTTTTATCCAATTTTATCTTCCAGATTTTTGCTGAATTCTAGGTTTTTATACATATAAAATTGTGGGATCGCGGCGTCTATTAATGAAAAGAAAGTGTTTAACTACCGAGCGGAGATAGTTAAGTCAGGATGTATTTGACACCAGGTGTGACAATTTGTCGCGTTCACACCAGACGCGTGTTTTTAGTTATTCGAACCGAAAAAAGAATTTAAATTTGGGCGTGTGTAAGTGGCCCTCGAAATCCGAAACGTTGGAAATTCACTGGAATGAAAACACAACTTTATGTAAATAACAATAAAATTTAAATATATTAAGTAATAAGATTTTAAATAGGATAAAAATGACTTAACGAACATATAACGAGCAAAAAGAAGGCAAAAGTTAACGTAGTAAAATTAAAGAATTCCAAATTAAACAAGAATATCAAAAAAGGGGGATTCTACTTCTGACCCATTAACATACCTTGAGAGAGACTTTTCTTCTCTTTCTTTCTTTCTTCTCTTAAAAATATAAGTAGCGTTGAAGTATTGTAGAGTGACTCGGTAAGTGAAAGAAGAGAGCCCACTAGCTTCTTCTTCTTCTTCTGTTTATATAGGGGTTGTGGCCACCGCCTTATCTTCCAAGATGTAGGAAACTCTGAGCGTCAAGCTCGGCCGTCTCTCCGTTTTATCCCTTGTCCATCCAATCACATCAGAAGAGAGAGAGAGGTTCGAACTCACTTCTGACCTTATTTGGTCAAGATGTACCTCTCTTCCATTGGGATTGGCAGGTGGACTTTACTGACGAAATATTTTTGCTATTTTATATTTCCTAAGGTCTCTAGATTTGGACCTTTCAGTTGTTTGTACTTTGATCATCGTTTGTTTTCCCAAAACAAACCGTTTGATTGACAAGTTATAAATTTTTTTTCTCTCCCCTCCTATCTAAAAGGTCAATTAAAGTTAAACTTTCCCCGATTGAATTCGTTAGTTTTTTTCGGTTTAAAGTTATATTATTAAATTTAACAAATATTCAAAAAATATATATATTGATGAATTCCTATTGTATGATTGAAATTAATTAATATTAAAAATAAATTCCATTGATTCGAGTTACATACATATTCATCGTTATATAATATTTGACAGTAATATATTTAATCTAAACAATAAAACAATGAGAAAAATTGCTCAGAATATTGAAAAACTACATAATAATTAAGAATTTTAAAGATTGTTCTGTTGACAAAGAAAATAATTCTTGAAAGTTCGACGGTAATCGGGTCTTTAGCTTATCTTGTCTGCGGTCAGAGATATTGTAGTATAGGTATTGAACAAACTTGACATAGTGAACTTTTAAAATAGACTAGACTGTAGAAAAATATTTGGATCGGGCTTCACAAAATGCAATTATCAAACGCGATTCGCATTGTAAAATTCTGAATTGATATTAATTAGGATTATTTTAATTTATTTGAATTATCCATATTTATTAATAGAATAATGCTCCTATGAAGCAGTAAAGAAAGGGGTAATATGGTGAACAAACAATAAAAAAATTAAAGGAAAAAATTTCATTCCCAGCAAAAAAAAACAAGAAAAACCGAGAACTTTCTTTTATCTGACCACGGCCGCCGAGAGGTTGTGACATCCAAGACTTTTGTCACGGCCCCGGCATCGAAAAGGGCACGACCGTCGGGCCTCGATGTGTCACACATGTATCCAATAGTTTCTGGCCGCCGCCAGAGCGCCTGTCTACCACCCAAAGCAATTATGCCAAAATAAACTATTTTATATATAACACTGATAAGTACAAAATTACTTATCAAACAGTTCAAAAGATCAATCTTAGGATGGGCGGTCGCGTAGGAGCGTGCTGTGTCTGATGTATCCAGGTTTAATTCCCGGGTCTCATACTTCCAAGTTTTCCAGAATGGATCAGGAACTACTTATTGAACCACATCCGTCTTTGAGAAGGAATCTTACCACGAGTATAGGCAACATGGTGGTCACTGGAATAACCTCTCGCTTAGTACAGTCTTGGTGGAAAGCTGTGTTTAGCCACACAGAAAAAAATATAGGTTAATTAGGCTACTGAATCTCATGAAAGATTTTTATTAAACCAAAGTGATGAACTTTTTTAAGTGGGACCCGGACTACAGACTTGTCACAGGCCCGAAAATTTCTCTCGGCGGCCCTGCATCTGACCATTATTAAACATTAATTTTCGATAAAGCTTTACTTGTCCATAATATTATATTATTTGATAAAAATGTCTTCCTAATATTTCTTTTTCTGCGTTATATTCGTTTTCAGTGATTGTTAGGAATAATTTTCAATATCGCATAATTTTCAATATCGCATAGGAATAATTTTCAATATCGCATAATTTTTCTGATAAAGCAAACAAAAATACAATTTAAAAATTTTACATTTCATTTCTTAGATCTATGAATCTTTATCCGAATTTTCAACAACAATTTCACATAAGTAGTACGAAATCGCAAAATAAAGCCGCGGTGGAAAATCATATTATTCGTTCTTGAGAATTCAGATTTAATTCAGGATCCCACAACTCCGTATTATTTCAGGAGGTACTAGGCTGGACTTGTTGATTTCATCCTCGACCACAACATGAGAATGGGCTGCTAAAACGTGGCATTCCAGTATCCCTGAAGAATACTGGAATGCCATGTTGCTTAAACTCGGTATTCACTCAGTTATTCACTTGGTAGAAATAAACTTATACCCTCATTATAAAAAATTCATTCTACATGGAATACGATATCCCTTTATCTTAATAATTAAGATTTACTTACTGTTCCCTAGAACAGTTGCCTGTGTATAGGAAAATGTACTCGATAGACTCAATTCAAAGTTTGTATACTCTTTGTAATAATAATGATCCAGAAGTGATCAAACCATTTTTGAGAAATCTAATTCTGAAGAACAGGTTTGGCTTTGCGTAAACCGATCAGTATAGCTATCACACACTTTCTCTCAACAAATTACGGTAATTTCCATTTTATTAGAACAGTAAGTGATGAAACAATCCTATCAGAGGGGCAGCGGGATTGTGGGAATGGGGAAGAAGGTGTGCGCTCATACTTAACAAAAAATATTAATATTTAAAGGATGCGATCCGAGACATGAACTCCGGTCCTCCTCAGTGGAAAGCCGAAGCGTTTCCACGCAGCCAATCCGGCCGCCATACTTATAATACATATACGGACAAACTTTTAAGATTTTTATTTTTCGAGAATCTTGACTGTCAGGATTTCTTCTTTTACAGCAAAATTCAAATATTTGTAATTTTCAGCTATTGGTATTTCGATAAATAGTAATTATGACTTAGGCTTTTGATATCCGAGATTTCCATCCAAGGCAGGCCCAAAGAACGATCCAAGTGACGCACAGCATACTACTTACAAGGAGAGGACTCGAGGGCCGGAAAATGGAATGAAATGAAATTTATTTCTGTAAGAGTTCTTGACTAGTACTAAAAGACAGTTAAAAGGCTAGAGGCCAATGGCTAGCCATTATGGATAAAAACGATCTCGAAGAAAGATGTAACGGACATACCAGTTCGTTATACTAATTAACAACGAGTTAGCGTGGCAGCGTGGTTAAGCGGCACACTTCCATGCGGTCGGCCCGAGTTCTATTCCCGCTAGTTACATTTGTTTTTTTTGTTCGTATAAGCAGAAATATCAATTGAAAAGGTTAAAAACAGCATTAATTAAATATATTTCATCACTGATGCATGCACGAAAATAAAATTTAAAGGAAATAACCAGACCATAAAACAGTTAATTTTATCACACCCCTATGTGATGATAAAATTACACCCCCCTATGTGATAATCATAATTAACAAGTAAAATTGAAATGTTAGCAAAAATAAGAACCCGCTTTTTATTTTAGAGTACGAGTAAAAGAAGGGTGACTGTGAGAACCCTACAGTAGATCATATTAAAGCAGTTTATAAACGCACAGCATTGTGTTTTACTGTTAGCTGTTGGTACAAGTTAACAGCCACATGTAATATTGCAACCATCATTCAAGCAAAATCAGAAAAAAATATGGTATTTAGATACGAATAAACAAAAAAAAAGAAATGTAACTAGCGGGAATAGAACTCGGGCCGACCACATGGAAGTTTGCCTTAACCACTCTGCCACGCCAACTCGTTGCTAATTAGTATAACGAACTGGAATACTTTCGTCGCGTCTTTTTTCGAGGTCATTTTTCTCCATAATGGCTAGATTGGCCTCTAGCCTTTTACTGTGTTTTAGTAGTAGTCAAGAACTCTTACAGAAATAAATTTCCGTTTCATTCCGTTTTCTGGCCCTCGAGTCCTCTCCTTGTTAGTACTTATGTAGTATTTTATGTAATTAATTACTTTATATTGTATACTAGGTTCTCTATAAAGATTTATATTATTTATTAAATTATTAATAACAATACATATTTTGATTATTTTTATTACCTGAAAATTAGCCACCATTGTCTTTTAAAAAATATACGGAATCGCAATAAAAATCTTTGCAGCAGGGCGCCGACCCTAGGGCTAGCATTGTTTCCATCAACTAGAATATAATATAGCATATTACAAATACAAACGTAATTGTTTATATTGAAATCTCATTAGGAATCTTAAATTTCAATTAATTTTTTAAAACGTTCTTAAGTAATTGGATGTACGATATATATTTTTCTTCAATAAATGTGTATGATCGGTGAAGACAGGTGTATTTATCGTATAGGAATTTTGTAAAAAAAATACATATTAGGTCATCTCAAAAGTAATGTCTTTTAATACTCTACTTGTTGAAACATTTCTCAGCTTTTCTAAACATGAATTTTTTAATTTTCTCAAAGTTGGAAGAGTGAAATTGATTCAAATGGAGAACTTACACTTGATTAAATTTGCAAGTTATTTATCTTTTATATATTTTCAAAACTTAATACTTAAAACGACATTAGTTTTGGTATGACCTAATATTACTCATCCTCCATAAAATCTTTGTTTATATTTTTAATTTATTCAAAAATATAATTTTCTGTGAAAAAATATTTAGTATTAAATTTATTTAAATCTAAATAAATTAATAATTAATACCATTATAATTTATTTCACAGAGATTTCAGTTATACAAGATGGTTTCAGAACTTGCACATGTAAATTATTCTGGCGATGATATGAAAGTGGTAAGCAATAATGTGTTTTCTATTTTATTTTGATTTGTAAATTAGACACTAATTTTTTTCTATCGTTGTTACAAATATCAAATATAAGAGATTGATTTAAATTATTATTTACTTATATTCTGTTCAGAGAAAACCCAAAACAAATTAAGGACTGTACACAAATCTTATCGATTACAATATTAAATCTTGTTATAGTAGCATTATTATATGTTGAGTGGTAAATAATGTAATATCTACATCTTTTTATTTTAAAATTATTATATTGGATTAAAATTAAATAAATAAGAAAATAGCAGCTTTCAACTCCAACATGATTCTTCATGAAAATGAAACTGGAAATGTAGTATTCAGCAGTCGAATCCGAATCTACGGTAAAAATATAGCATATTTCTACCACAACCAACCAGCAGATTCCTATGACTATGAATGACTATGACTGTACTAATTCTACTTTATCGATAGGTGTTACTGGTAAATAAAATAAATATTATTTATTCTAAACTTAAATTCAAATTTTGAAGAAATTTTTATATTATTAAAGTGTATATGATCTATTTATGTGATCGATGACATTGTTTAATAGACGAAAATTCGGACGAAAATCTTCTACTATCATTATATAATGTAGCATTATGAAATATCTGTTTTTTGAAAACGTAGCACAGATTTAGGTTAAATTCGTTTTAGTCAAGCTTCATATGGAACATAATATAATGACGGTGTTCAATTGTTGACGAATATAATCTGGCTGTCGGCCATGATGAGGTCAGCTGGAAAGTTGAAAAATAAACTATAAGGCCCGAATCTGTCCAATTCTTAATATTTGAGGTGAGAGAACGGTATTCCTGATTCATGTTGCAAACCAATTGCTTTTTTCATTCTGATTCAACAAATCAGAGTAATATTACTTTTCTTTATGTAACCATTCCAGTGCATTCTTCTATATACTGTATCCACAAACTCATATCTGCTTTATGTAAATTATTTAGCAAGTTTAATGTCAGTTTTTTCTCGACTACCTATAATAGAATGAATGTCGAAATTTTTAAATTTTATAATCACCGGATTTGATCTCGGATCCTTCATGTTTTAAAATAATCAGAAATTGAACCGGTATGAAAGATGTAAAATCATCAGAATAGATGATTAGATGATATATAAGCCGATTATGCGCATGGAATCGTTTCGGCTTTCCACCCTAAAAGACACATTTGGCGTCTCGAGTCCCATCTCTTGAAATAATTATATTGCAGGATCCAGGCCCAGATGGTCGATTCCCGTTCACGACAATCCGACTGATTCTTCTGAAAAAGTAAACAACTTATTGAAGGCTTGTTCCCCTCGTAACTTAGTGCTGTTACTGAGCGAAAAATCGCATCATCTATTGACAACAAAATGTAAAATCATCTGGAATTGAATCCTGCTCCAAGGTGATAAGCGAATGCTTTTCCTAAATTTTTAATAAAGCTAAAATATTTCTGCACATTATGACATGAAAATAAACAAATTCGGAATATTATAACGACGATTATCAGATTGGAATATCATAAATCGGATGATCATAAGTCAAGAACGACCTGTACTATATATTTATAAATTTATTGTTTTTATTATTTTCTATAATTTCTATATATGATTAGGTTATGTAAGTTAAGAGTTAAGCGCCATATCGGATAATGGATATGCTGTATCTGGCAGCGGCAACTTATAGACTCCATCAACGTCTGGCTAACATGCATGTTGCGGACAAATAGATGGTTAAAGTATGGGATTCAACGGGCCGACTCGAACCCCACTTAAAAATCTGGAGGTGTGGGACGAGAATCTAAACCCGGATCCTCCAGAGTAATAAGCCACAGCTTTATCACGCGATCATCCGGAATTAATATTTATATTTTAATATTTATTCCATAGTGGATTCTTGAAAATGATTTAAGATTTAATCCCAACGTTCCGTAAGTAACAAAAAATAGAAATATTTCAGTAGAGTTTACAAGAAAATGATGAAAACCTTTATTTGATTTATCACTTTTTATTGATTTCTAAAATTTCAAATAATGAGGTATCTATTAAGCATAAAACAATTTTAATTTCTCCTAATTTCGTTTTTTTAGATAAACTTTCTCTTATTAAAATTAAAAGAAGAAATAGGATTAAAATGGTTTGGATATGTACTCATTACAAAGAAGTTTGTACTAAAGGTAAAACACATAACTAGAATATGTTAAAAATTTTATATACTGTGTTAATAAAAATTGAATTAAATTCTGTCATTACAGGTTCTCAGTATCGTTCTCTCTGTAATCATTACTTTTTTGCAAATGAAGCAGCTGAAAGCGTTAAATTAAATTTATTAATATTACAAATATCTTTCATAGTTTGATAGTTCTTATTTGTTTTAATGAAGATTTATATGTTCTAAATGTAAAAACAAAATTTCTGTAAAATAGACTCCCAATTAATTGTGATATTCAGGAATTTAATTTCCTAATTAATCGAAAAATACTAAAAAATTAGGTTAATGGAATATATGTACATTTAATATAAAAAATAAATAAATTGCATTCATATATATATATATATCAAATTTTCTAGTATTTATTGAAAAATGGAAATAATAAATTTGTTTATTTGCTCCAATAAATTATCGAAATATTTTAATTTTATTCTAATTTTGATTACCAATTAATTAAAGTATAAATAATGAAATAAAGCTGGGGTGTTAAAACTTCTTACAGATATTTGCATCTAAAATAAAACATAATTAATTATATATTATTTTGGATTGCAGTTAGCCCGGGTTAATCCAACATCAAATAATTAGACATTGGCGAGATTAAAAACTTTTCGTCCCCCGCAAAATATTACTCGAGCCTCAAACTCAAAAATTCCAGATATTTTCATCGAAAAATAACAAAGAATATCAAAACTATCTCATTTAAGACAGAATTGGAAATTATTAAAAGAAGTTATGTTTAAAATTTAAAATTTTAAAGTACAGTAAGACCCCGTTTTACGCGGGGGATACGTTCCACGAAAACAAAACGCTAAATGAAATAGCGTTAAACAAGGTGATTTTAACACGTAAATAATGAGGATAGGTGAAACAGGACAGTGAATAAAAAATAATGTATGTAACATCTTTTATTTTATTTTATAACATGTATTATTACTATTGTATTATATTAATTATAGACATTTTTTAGGCTAATATCGATTTGTATTTCACAAATATTGGTGAAAAAATTCTTAAAGTAATATCGATTTGTATTCATAAATCATTCATGAAAAATTTTTTTATATTAGAAAATAAAAAGTTTTAAGAACAAAAAGCAGTATTCAGATTGCAAAAACTGTAAACAACGAAAAAATATTGATAGAAGAAAAACGTTCTAACTTCAAGGTAACTATAGATTAAAGTGGCAGCATTCAACTTAAATCTAAAATGAATAATTGTTATTTTTATTACTGTAAAATAACATTGATGACCGATCATAAATATGAACTCTGACCGTAGCTGACTTTCGTATATACTGAACTGCACTGATATCAAGCGCACTGTGAAATGACGTAGGAGCATCAATGTAACAAATTCCTACGATTTTGGATTTATGTAAGAATAACCATTTGAGAAACCACGCCAAAATAACTCAATAAAAATATAAAATTCCAAAATACCGCGTTATGTTGAAACAGTGTTAAACGGAGCAGCGTTAGCGGGGTCGTACTGTAATTTAAAATTTTAAATATGTTTAAAATTTGAGAAATCTCTAATCAGTTCTTTTATATTCATATTTTTGGCTATTGCTCCTACTACCGAACTGCTTTCATTCATTGAATGTTTCACTGTTTTCATGGTGTATTTAATTTTTATTATATTATGTTGTTAATTTAAAAGATAATAAAGAAAATACAGACAAATAGGATTTGAGCCCCTATAATTCTGGGATCCCAGCAGCAGGGCCAGGGCCATTATAATTTCATGATTGTATTCAAGAGTCTAGAACAGCGGTTAGCAACGCGGTGCCCATGAAGCAATTTTTAAATGCCCGCCGTTCAAATACCTGAATTCTAAATTTAGGTATTTGAATAACAAATACTTGTATTTGTAATGAATAATTTTAGTAAAAATTCTTTACAATTGTGCACTTTGATTTTATCTTTGCCATTTTAACAATATACGAATTGTACAATTAAATTTTTGCCGAAAACTGAATCGTAGCGACAGATAAATCAATTTTCGCGTACTAGAGATATCTGATGCCGCTTATAGTGAACTATTTTCTGTCCCCACTCTCCTAGTATACTCTATCCAGCCACTGCGTATTACGGTGCCCGCCGAACTGCCGCATTTCTAAGATCTGCTAGCCAATTTTATCCCTTACTTTCTTACAGCCGTTATTCTCTTCATTGAGCTAGGATATATCTATATATCAAAACTAGATGAACAATGCGATCTATAGATGTGTTTACGGAAATAGATCACCATTTTTAATTTATTTTGATTCCGAATATGATGTAGTTTTCGATGGAACTCAGTTATCTAACATATACATATATCTCAAATTTAATCCATATCTGTTGAAGCATATGATCTGAAGAGGTATCTGGGAGGTGAAGGAGAGTCATTCAGACGTTATTATGCCCAATTTTACTATTTTTAAACTTTCAGTTCTTTGGTAAATTTGGTTTGAAGCTTCAAATTTGGCGGTCAGTATCTTATTGAATACTTTTATCGATAATAATAATCAGATTAATAATAATTAATATACAACTAAAGATATAGTTATTTGATTTATGTTGCTTACATTGACAGTGTATCAACAATTGTGCGGTTGCTATGGCAACGACCTTGGCGAACTCAGAACGAATAGCTTGAAGGATACCAGAAGTTGGTCACCAAAAAGGGGTAGCACCAACACATTTCCATTTCTCTCTAATACTATTTGTTAATTCGAACAAGAATGTGTCAAAATTGAAATTGTATCAGATTTCCATATTAATAAAGGAATTTGTTACTTATATCATAAGGTCTCCCTTGTGATATAAAGATGCTGTTGAAGATTTAGCAGGCGATTCTTTAGTGCATATTAATTTCTTTTAATTGTTAGATATTGTGTATAAGTACAACATAGTTAAAAACTTTCATTATTAATTTCGAATTGCATGATAGAAATTTTATCTTTATGTTTAATGAATTTACATCTTATATTTTATGCATTGAAGTTGTTGTGTCATGGTAGTCACACACATATACACGATCGCGATTTTCACCATGCGAACTTGTGGGAAAGAGAGATCTCTCTGAGTTGATATGTGAGAGAAAGAGATATTTGGCAGAAATAACTAATTGAAATATGAATTAATTTTAGTTATATACTGTATAGTCATCGTATATTCAAATAAGAATTTTTTTGTTGTATTGTACATTTCATTAGTTAATAGGTAAAATGAATCTTTACCGGAGGTGATAGATCGTTTTGGAAAGTTAGGAGTATTGTAGGGGGTCAATAATTTTCCCCCAGAGATGAGTTAAGAAATTTGTCACCAATGCTGCAATATGATAACAAGACGTGCTATGTTTAGTCATTGTTCTTTTAAATATTGAATTTCGACGAAATGGTCTATTCAGGTGTCAATTCAAAATCTAAGAATTGATACCTGACCCATCTGTAAGTTAAAGAGAAAAACATTCCCGGGAAAAAAGGGTCAGAAAGATCACGTGTATTTAAGAGCCCGCACTGCCCTCGATCGGCGCTTGGTCCGCTGCTACGCTTGTTCTACCCGTCCTCCACCCGTCCCATCAACGTTTGACCAATGCCAGTTTCCTCTTATTCTACGAGTACGACCACTGTTTTCCGCCATTATCTAACTTTTATTTATCCAGATTATTTTTATTTGTTTTGAAGAAGAAAAAGAAGACAATGTGAAACATCGGTATCGTCAACCAGATCCTCTGTGTGCTACAGGAATCGAATTCCAAAAATAAGGACTAAAGACTGTTAAATAAGGACTAAAGACTATTATTTGAGACATCGACATTACTACAGAGTTTGTGATACAGGTATCTCTTTCTCACTTGTGCCATCATCGATCACAATATTTCGTGATAGAGATCTCTCTGAATAAAGGAAGTTGTTCTTCAACGAATGTATTCTCTTGTGTGGATTTGCCGAACAGCACAATTATTACCTGTCCTTACTCACGCGCTAAATAAATATAAATAGATCTACCGCTCGTTGTTTGTTGGAATTGTATACAACTATCCGACTATTACCTGTCCTTACTCACGCGCTAGATAAATATAAATAGATCTACCGCTCGTTGTTTGTTGGAATTGTATACAACTATCCGACTGGTGTCAGAACCTGACGTTTATCGTATTTAGGCCTAACGCCTATATCATTACTGTCCTCCCCACACTTATAACTGGCGATATTCTAAAATTGACTACATCCCACTCACAATGACAATATGGCCGCAGACTGTAAAGGAAGGCATATACAGGGTTTAAACTAATACTGTTTAAAAAAACTGGATAAAACAAATACGTTTGGACGAATTTGTTGGTTGACCGTATCATAACGGTCTATGAATTCATTATCACAGATTGTTTGCATGAGTTGTAAATGATTACATTCAACTGTAGGTTCAAAAAATACAGAGTTTTCAATTAAATTCCATCCTCTACTTTGTCGTAGTTGTAATATATATATGTAAAACTGCCTATGGCAGTATGAAATGGCCTTGAAGTTTAAAATATGAAAAAGAAGAAAAATCATATATCGTTCTCAATTACAAACAAAAAAATAGTGCTGTAATTAGCCAAGTTATGAATATTCCACAGGTTTAATATAAATATATAAACTTTATATTCTTACATAATTACTAATAATTTATATGAAAAATATTTATGACATTTACAACCCATTGTCTTCTCACTTTAGCAGTAATTCTTTGTTTTCATTCATATCTGCTTATTTACAGTATAATCGAATTCAGTATTTTTCATTTTAGTTATTGTTAATCAAACAGAAAATTAACCGATATCTCACCTGAGGAATAGACTATCTCCAACCCATGGATCGAATATATTATATATCCAATCTTTATTGATCAGAGATTGACTCTTTAACACTTCCTGGAAAAACATGAATTGTCAAAAAAACGAGTACAACTGCAGATATATTTATATAGTTATTCATGTTACCTGAGCAGTTTCTGGATGGAAAAATAAAACAAAATTAAATCCAGCCCAGGAGATTCTTCTTATCTTCTCTTTGAGATTTAGCATGCAATAACCATTTGATACTTGAAAGAGAACTTCATTAAAATAAATATATATTTTACTTTTCTAATATATTATTTATATTTTACTGAACCTATTCCTACATTACACATGCAAAATTAGTTAGGAAAATTTTTATTTCATTACATTGAATTTTAATTTTAATTAAATAATCAAATTTTGCATAATATGGAATTGCTGTTCTGCTTTAAGTAAGACATACTTATGAGACAATACTTACATGAACCGAGTAGTAACTCATAATCTTGTACTTTATTCGGACAAAAAATCAAATTCCATAAAAGTGCCCAGGTTAGTTGTATTTTGGGTACTTCAACTGCTGTTTCTGATTTCTTCCATATTTTGTTTATTGGCCATAATACTGCAAAATTATATCATATTAGTTTGTAGTATAAGTTTAATTCTACAAATTTTTATGAGAAAAACAAATTATCAGTTTATCAATCTTGGTATAAATAAAACTAAATTAAATTAAACATTTAAATTCATGACATAACGGAAGAAATAAAATCATATTTGTTAACTTGAGCAATAAAATATACCCTTTGTAACTGATCCTAAATACACAGGAATATGTTTTGTTTAATAATGTAATTTTTGAAGTAGATATCTATAATTTAATATATATTAACAATCTTAATTAATAACAGATCGCAATAATGTGTTGTTTTATACACTCTTTCTTCGTTATTGATTTATATAAATTTTGATTCTGAGATTGACTATTTTCATCTAAATGGGATCATTAGGACAGATTCTGTATGGAGATGTGATATACTTTTCTAATCCAATATGGTATAATAAAAAAAGAAAATATAAACTAAAATTTAATAACACAAAAATTACTAATATAGTTCTAAGTCAATAACTTTAAATAATAACACTGCATTGTTTCGGTTGCATATTTTCGACGCCGTAATTTGGCATTTCAATTGGTCTAGAAAGACTCTCTTATTTGTTAGTACTCTATTTGAATGGAAAGTGGCAATCAAAACTAAAGCCATAAATTTACTTCACAAAAAACAATTAAATATTGTTTTAATATTTTTTATTAATATAAATATTTTTATTTGCTTATCAAAGATGGAAATACAGTTTTAATGAACGAATTTATAATTTTTCATTTAATAAATTAATTTAAAATTTTTGACTAATTAAAAATTCTTTTCAAATAAACCTAGATATTTGTATTTATTGTATTTATTTACACAGTATTTATTTAACAGCTATGAAGTAATAGTAACACCAACACTCACCTATATTGATAAAGGATTTCCAGAAGGTATATGTTTTAAAAATTAATTCAAGGCCTGGAAATACAAATATTTCTTCAGAATGTTTTGTTAAATTCTTCCATATTATCATCATGAAATATAATGAAACACAAGCACATATCGTTATTAACAACATTTCCTTGATAAACTGATATCACTGTACAGAAACTATCTATCTATACACTATTCTCTGAGGTTTTCATTAATTATAAAGTATAGAATAAGGAAACAAGAGAAATAAATTCAACGCAAATTAAGTACCAATACTATTGAGAAAACTTTTATTAAATGTCATTAAATTTTTTTCTTAAAAATTAAAATATTTAAAATTTTTTTTTCTTAATATTTTTCTTTCTTATGTATAAATACACAGAATATATATTTTACTGAAACTAATTAAAACTGATCGAAATTTACTCTGAGTGTAATACTATTAAAATTGAAAATTAACCTGAATTAAAGAATCAGATAAATATTGTTGGTACAAATTTACAGTACCGAAGTACAATAGTAAAGGACCGATCGAAAATATCCTAAACAGTATCAACTGTCTAAACGAAAGGTATACTTTACTGAAACCAAAGCTATCAAAACTTACAATAATTCTTTTTTATAGTTTAATTAAAATTATGATAATCGTTTAATATTCTATAGAAAACTGAATGCGGAAGACATTAATCCGAGTACATATCTATCGATTGAATCGATTTTTTTTATATTTATTATATTTTGCGATTATTTCAACATAAATTTCACAGCTGTTATAAATTATCATTATGCACCTAAAATTTTAATTATGTAATTTGATTTACAAACTTCAATTAATTGAAAATGTATTCGTATGATGATTTTACGTTCGTTAAATCTAAATCGTAATTACTTCGAAATATATTTTATTCACAGTTTTCCTCGTATTAGAGAAATAATTATTTCTTGGAATCTAATGTGAATGTGGATTAAGAAAGCTCATTCGATCTATGACGATAATGACGAATGCAGAAAATATCTAAAGTCGAATCTGACCTTCTATGCACTGTGGTCTTAGCAGACATTTCCAATTAATTTGGATTGCTGGTAATCGTAATTGTAGATGTCAGTGCAAATGAAATTCATCTTTGTATATTCTATGAATGCGTGGCCCTTTTATATGTAAGGCAGGAGTTCTTAATCAGGGTTCGTATCAGGGAGTTTTCATATTTCAGGGGTTCTTAATTAGGGTTCGTGGATCTTTGAAAAGAATCCTTATTAAGAACCACTGAAATCTTTTCAAGAACCCAAAATAGTCCGAGGAATGATTTAAGGGGGTCAGTTCATTAACATTATTTTCATTGACGGCTAATCAAATCTAGTATTTCCTTCTCTTATAAATACACTGACGGAAAAAAAAATCCCAACACCAAGAAAGACTTGTGTTAGATAAAACGGCTAATCAAATCTAGTATTTCCTTCTCTTATATATATATATGCAATAAATTACAATATTATTAGCAGACTTGGGCATTATTTAAATAAATTTTTTTATTTAAATACTTTTTCAAATAATTTTTCATCTTATTTGATTGGCAATTACAGGAATACCTCTATTATCGCGGTTTCAGTTATCGCGATTCTCGATTTATCGCGGTTTGCAATTTGATACCAAAATTCCAGTTATTACGCTCCAAATTCGAATTATCGCGGTCTCGAGATATAGCCCACTATATATGCAACCAGAATTACATTTGCTCTCCAGGTAGCTCTCTTTAGCACTTCGTTTTTATCCACGGCGCTTGCTCACTACTCATCAGTAACTGTCCGCCTTTACCTGAAGTACACATGGACAGGGCCGGCTTAACCGGTAAGCAGATGATGCACCGCATCGGAGCGATTTCTTTTAGATGTTCAATGCTGCTTTTCAAATTCCTCAAATTTTTAAAATTTCCTAAATGTTTAATCACTAATACACCATATGAAGGCATTTTCAGCAAAAATATTTTTATAAATATTCTTATAAAATTTATATTATAGCATTATAGTTATAGTTGAATCCTCTTTGTCTCCTATTAACGAAAATTTTTATATCTGTAAATTTCCGCCAATAGAGATATATATCCCAGTGCAATTCTCGCGGATTAACTAAACGGTAACGTAAATCTATACCTGCAGAACCAAATCAAGCTCTAACTGTGCATAAAACAAAAACGACATAAGAAAATCATTTATTTAGGAATCGAAAAATTCCTGGAATTCATCTGACATTCGTATGCTTAACTCATTTAGGCACTTGATTGTTTTATTGTTTATTGCGATATCTATACAGATTAGTGTTGTGACATTGATAAACTAACAATGCTACTTTTATTACCTCTTAATTTCCAAGAAACATGAATGAAAAAATATAAAAGTTAGGGAATTTCCGAAGCATTCATATACAACACAATACACTATTGTGATTTTGTTAAGTTAGATGAGAAAAGCTAATTTAAATGCATCGACGATATCTGAAATACATGCATCTTTAAGAAAGTAAATAACTTCAGAAAGTAACTCTTAAAAAGTACCTGATGAATTTTTATAATTATTAATTTACCTTATTTTTTTAATAAGAGCAATGTTTTTATGAACTTACAATGCATGCGTTTTATAAAATTCAAAACATGGAATATTTTTAAATTTAATGATAATTATCACAATTAATACTGAGTTACACAATACAAATAGGTTTATCGAATCATTATTTCAGAATGTTCTAACAATATTTTTGACTCATATAAGCAGGGTCGGCCGTAGTGTAGTCGGAGCCCTGCTGCAAAGTTCTTTTATAGCGCTCTCTATATTTTTTTAAAGACAATAGTGGGTAATTTTCGGGTAATAAAAATAATCAAAATATATACTGTTATTAATAATTTAATTTAATATAAATCTTTATAGAGTACCTAATAAACAATATGATGTAATTAATCACATAAAACACTATATAAGTACTAAGTAGTATACATAAAACAAAACGGATTTACTCGTATTATATATTCTTAAATTCTTAACAAAATTAAATTTATAAGCAAACATTAATATTAAAATTTGACTTTTCTGGATTTTATGCTAGCAAATTCAACAATAATTTCTTTATTACTTAGCATGGTAGCAACATTATATTCTATTGCAATTATTGATAAACCAGCTAACCGATCTTGAGAAATGGATAACCTTAATTAATTTTTTATTATTTTTAATCTCTAGAGAGATCTTTCGGCAGAAGCTACTGTTACGGGCAAAATTAAAAAAATTCGAAGAACAATAGGACAAAAAAATTCGAAGAACAACACTCCAAATTGTTTTAAAAAGACAAACTTCCATAATCTTAATTTAGTTGAAAGTATTTTTTGTTTCATGTTGTTGACTGAATTAGCAACTAATCTTTTTAAAATAAAAAACGCTTTATATTGTGTTAGAATAATACAATATATTTCTTACGGTATAAATTTTTTTGAAAAAATTATTGAATATTCAATAATTCCAAAAGATGCAATCTCATGACGCATATGTGACATGTTGCGATCCGAGAAATCACTTGATTCCTTTTTTATTTAGTTGCAAAATTGCTCATAATAAACAGTATACATTTTATTTAAAAAAATAAACTTGTAAAGCACAACCATATGGGAGAGCCCTGATGCTGTGCATCATTTGCATCGTGTCTTGGGCCGGCCCTGCATATAAGAATGTAATTAATGCTTTTATGTATTTTCATGTAAGTATTTATAGCTAAATTTTATTAAGCTAGCTCAAATATCAAATTTATATAATAATTAACAATATAATATACTTATATAAGAAACGGAAACCATGACATATCATTTCTAACATTAAAACTGTGATTGGATATATTTATGCATTGAATACTGTAGTATCTGTAATTAATTGATATACAATTTTATATCAATTAAAAATTGATAGTCAGAAGAAAAATAAGTTAAATTGCTAAAAAAAATTAGTATTGTTTATTTAAAATCTGAAACAAAGAACGTTCAAACAATTAATTCAACGAAAATACTGTATTTAAATTCGAGGAAAGAAAAACAGGTATTGTATCAATATGATGTTATCAAAAATATGCCAAGGTTACTTTCAAGAAGTATTGTGTGTCTATAGCAAGTATTGAATACAGCTTAGAGAAATTATATAATGATATTTACTTAGAAAAAATAAAGATGTTCTATACAGCAATATATAACATTACCGAGAGTTTATTGTTGAATAAAGATGATAGTGTAACAATCATAGGATATTACGTAATGTTGTGCATGTTTAAATAGAAAAATGTTTAAATCAGACACATTTGTTTTCTTTCCAAGGCATTGTTTATGGAAATATTAAATTTATAGCATTCATTTTCCTCTTCTATACTAAAGGCCATTCAAAATAAAATATAAAATTCGATTGTTTAATTAATTAACTTTTGCCAGTTCATGCTTAATATTGTTTTAAGTTTTATATAAAGCTGGATGAATTATGTATATTATTGTACCAAAATAATAGCATTAATAAAAATTATTAATTAAAACAAATATATAATGTATGATAATCGAATACTTAGATTCATTATGATACCATGATTTAAATTATATCTCTGATGTTTAGTTATAATTTAAAATCGAGGAGGTAAGAAATTTATTGAATTCTTAAAGAACTGCTTTCTGATTAAAAGATTTTATTATTGGATAATAGACGCATTTCATTGTTTAATTGGTGAAAGTTTTCTTTTAAATACTATACTTTGTTAATTGTTTATAAAAGATATCTTTCAATAAGTGAGAGGGAGAAAAACAGGATATCCTGGCTATCACCTGATATCCATTATTTATAAATTTATTATTTTTCTATACGAAGGCGAAGACTCCTGGTAGTGTGATGCTTTATAGCAAAAGTGTCCTATCTTTTGATTTCCTTCGACCACATTTTAAGAAAAGTTATAACAAATAAAGCCTTAAATGAGTTCCCATCAAAAAACATTCCATGAGCAATTAGCAGAGTTTAGCTAAACTTACACCTGCAGAACCTAATCAACCTCCAGCTGTACATAACAGAACAAACAATTAAAGAAAATAATATAAAATATTCTTCGCCTTCATCTGTTATATTTTAATCTTCATAGGTAATCGATTGATTAATTATTTTTTGCAATACTATACTAATTACTGTTTCTTCATCGATAAACTAGCAGGGTTACTTTTATTTCCGTGTTAGTTTCCAAGAATGATTATTGAAAAAATATAAAAGTTGAGAAATTGCCAAAGCGTTCAAACACAATATACAATACATTACTGTGACTTGGTTTAGGTAAACAGGAAAAGTTAATTTAAATGCATTGAATACACATGAAAGGCGTGCGCTTTTTCAGAAAGTACATAATTTTAAAAAGAACTTTATAAATTCATCAGGAATTTTTAAAAACAGATTTATAAACGAGAAGAATTTATTTAGAAAATAACGCTTATTGTTAATTTAAACAATTTAATTATAATAATAAGCAATGTTTATATGAATGTAAAATGCGTGTATTTTATAGAAATGAGAAAAAATAATTTTTTTTTAATTCATAGATAATTATTAGAGATAAAATTGCGTTAGATCATATGAATAGATTTATTGAATGCAATATTTCCAAATGTTCAAAGGTTTTTTCGGTCATATAAGACATGTAATTAAGGTTTTCAAATAATTTTATATAAATATTTACGGTTGAATTTTATTATGCAAGCTCTTATATCAAATTTATGTAATAATTAATAATATAATCTACTTATATCAGAATTGTAAGGCATGACATTTAAGGCACATAATTTCATTTCTATTATTAAAACTGTCTGATGATAATTAAATTTATGAAATGAATACTGCATTATCTATAATTAATTGATATAGACTTTTATCCTAATTACAAAGGTAATCGTCAAGTGGATGGTAAGCTACTATTAAAAAATTAATATTGATATTTAAAATCCGAACAACATCAAAATTCAGAGAATAAATTCAACGAAGCAGTCAAAATTCAAGGATGAAAACAAACAATACACAATCAGTTATAAATGTTAAAAAAGCCAAAGTTAAAAAAAAATTAATATTGATATTTAAAATCCGAAAAACATCAAAATTCAAAGAATAAATTCAACGAAGCAGTCAAAGTTCAAGGATGAAAACAAACAATACACAATCAGTTATAAATGTTAAAAAAGCCAAAGTTAATTGCAAGAAATATTGGCAGCTTCATAACTGATGTACCTACAGCAAGTACTAAGCACATAGAAATTATACTGTGGTATTTATTGTGCTAAATACAAGATAGGCCTATTCTATCTAGCTATATATATCTATCATTACCAAGACTTTATATTTGAATAAAGATGACAATATAACAATCATAGGCATATTACCTAACGTAGTGCATGTTTAAAGAGAAAATATTTATTTGGGTACCAACTGTATTATAATTTGAGTTTATTAAAAAGAAAACAGCCATAGAGGAAAAGTGGCAACAGATGAAAAATGTCGATAGGCCATGAATTATTATATTTTACGGCAAAATATCACGTGATGCAACATTTTATTGAAACTTTATATAAAACACCAAATTACGCTCCAATAATATCGAAACTCAGCGGATTATGTCAGTACATAGAACAATAAAATGTAATAAAATAAAAATAGCTTTTAATAAATCCGGCTAACTTAACAGAAAGTAGGAGCTACAATATATATTTATGAAATTAATAGAATTAAATTAAAAAATTTTGGGAAATGTCACATTCAGTTAGGCACTAAACATTTAGCATAAATTCTAAAAATTTTTAGATTGATCCGCTGAAAATCCTGTAAATGCTTTCAACACAGGACGATACTGTTAAAAATATAATTTAATAGAGGCAGGGAAGTTACTCAATTCTAAAGTAAACTTTTGACCACACTAAAACAGAATATCATTGCTAAAAAATATAAATTCTCTGTGAAATTCGCATAAAATGCATAAGTTCAATGAAAATAATTTCCAACGGTTCGTATATAAATTCTTTTCAGGTATATTAAAGATAATCCGATTTTGAAAACTAATTAAAACTGATCCAAATTTACCCTGATTGAGTGTAATACTATTAAAATTGAAAATTAACCTGAATTAAAGAATCAGATAAATATTGTTGGTAAAAATTTACAATACCGAAATACAATACTAAAGGACCGATCGAAAATATCCTAAACAGTATCAACTGTCTAAACGAAAGGTATACTTATTGTTGGTACAAATTTACAATACCGAAATACAATACTAAAGGACCAATCGAAAATATCCTAAACAGTATCAACTGTCTAAACGAAAGGTATACTTTACTGAAACCAAAGCTATCAAAACTTACAATAATTCTTTTTTATAGTTTAACTAAAATTATGATAACCGTTTAATATTCTATAGAAAAACTGAATGCGGAAGACATCCGAGTAGAGATCATATCGATTGAATGGATTTTTTTATATTTATTATATTTTGCGAATATTTCAACGGAAATTTCACAACTGCTACAGATAAACATTGTGCATCTAAGATATCAATTATTTAATATATATTTAGTTTCTTAACTTTTCAAGTAAGTGAAAATATATTCGTATGATGATTCTACGTTCGTTAAATCTAAATCGTAATTACTTTGAAATATATTTTATTGACTTGTTTTCCTCGTGTTATAGAAATAATAATTGCTTAGCATTCTATTGTGAACGTGGATAAAAATGCGCATTCGATCTATGACGATAATGACTAATGCGGACAACATCTAAAGTCGAATCTGACCTTCTAGGCATTGTCGTGCTGGCAGACATTTCCAATTAATTGGGATTGTTGATACTCCTAAGGCTCCTTTCAAACTGCCAACGACAACGACCATAGACTAACGACAACGATCAAAGACTAAAGACAACAACCAAAAACAAAGACTACTTATTTTAACTTTATCGCTTAGCTGTTCACATCTGTTCGAACACGATTACGATAATTTATATCGAGCATGTGCAAACATCTGTTTTAATAGTCAGCAAATATGGATCCATTTGTGCTAACATGAATCCTTCGACGAAAAAAATTATTAATAAATCTCTATAATCTTTACGAGATGCATCATACAGCAAAGGTATCTCTCGTACAGCCGAAATCAATTTCCTCCATTTTACTTTATAAAAATGCTTTTTCCTGATTGGTCGAAGTAGAACGACAACGACTAAATCTTGAATCTTGGTCAAGATCAGAACGACTAGCAACACCGACCGTTTCAGAACGACGACGACTAACAGAAACAAGTGTGAACATATAAGCGATCTTGACGAAGCGACAGAAACCGAGTCTTTGGTCGTTGTCGTTGGCAGTGTGAAAGGAGCCTAATTGTAGATGTCAGGACAAATGAAAGTCGTCTTTGCATATTGTATGAATGTGTGGCCTTTTATATCTAAGGCAGGAGTTGGGGTTTTCCTATTTGAGGAGTACTTAACTAGGAACATGGACCCCTGAAATGAATCCTTATTAAGAACCATTGAAATCATTCTACGAATCCCAAGGACTCCGTGGAATGATTTCAGGATGTCAATTCATTAACTTAATTTTCACTGATCGCTAATCAAATATAGCATTTCCTACTCTTATAAATGTATACAATAAATTACAATATTATTACTTTTATCTGTAATCAACAGCAGTCTTCACACTGACATGTCTTTAATAAATAAAATGTAACTTGAAGTTTCCTATATATTAAATGTAATTTATTATATTCAATGTGCTAAGAAAGAAGAACATACAGTGGGTAAAAAAAGTCTCCGTACAGCTGCAACTGCTTGTAATAAATAGCTCTTTATTATAAGAAAATATGATAAATAAGATACAAACAAAAAAAAATATTAAAACTAAATTATATATTCCTAGAGTTAGTGCTTCCTATACTATAAAAATCAAAATAATTAAAATAATAAAACTTCAAATTATGAACAAAGTTAAAACAAGTAAATTATTAGGCGAAAAAAGTTTCCGTACGCTATATGCAAATCATTCGTGATGTATATTCCAGGTATCTTAGACTTCAAAACAATATCTAACGAATAATTTGAAATCTAACATAATGGAGGTTCCTGAAGCAATTCGTGAATTCATAGTTAAATTAAGAAATGACGGATTATCAATGGGAAAAATTGGAGAAATTGTTAAGAAATCAAAATGCACGGTTCAGTATATTATAAATAGATATAAATAATTAAAAACTTTCGCAAATAGAAGGTGTTCTGGGAGGCCTGAGAAGCTAAGTCGTCCACACAGAAGAGCTATTCCGAGAAAAGTTCATGAGGATCCTAGAGTTACTGCTCCAAAACTTGCTGCTTCATTGCAAACTTTATTCCGAGAAAAGTTCATGAGGATCCTAGAGTTAGTGCTCCAAATCTTGCTGCTTCATTGCAAATTGATTACAATATACAAGTCTCTAATCAAACTGTAAGAAATGTAATAAAAAAAACTGGTTATAGAGGATGTGTTTCCAGGAAGAAGCCCTTCATTTAGCCAAGTTAATAGAAAGAAACGTCTTGCATTTGCAAAGCAGCATGTGAATAAGCCTTCCATCTTCTGGGAATCAGTACCTTTTAGCGATGAATCAAAATTCAATCTCTATGGGTCAGATGGACAGTTCATATTTTGGAGAAAACGAAACCAACATATGCAAGCTAACAATTTGTGCGGAACTGTGAAACATGGTAGAAAACGAAACCAACATATGCAAGCTAACAATTTCTGCGGAACTGTGAAACATGGTGGTGGGAACGTGATGGTGTGGGGGTGCATAAGTTCTTCAGGAGTAGGTAATCTTAAATTTATTGATGATACAATGGATAAATATATATACTTAAACATCTTGAAAGAAAATATATTTGATAGTACTGACAAATTGTCCCTTGGAAGATCATTTATCTTCCAACAAGATAATGATCCAAAACACACACAGCAAGTTTTGGAGCACTAACTCTAGGATCCTCATGAACTTTTTTCAGTATAGCTCTTTTGTGTGGACGACTTAGCTTCTCAGGCCTCCCAGAACGCCTTCTACTTGCGAAAGATTTCAATTCTTTATATCTATTTATAATATACTAAACCGTTGATTTTGGTTTCTTAACAATTTCTCCAATTTTTCCCATTGATAATCCGTCATTTCTTAATTTATCTATGAATCACAAATTGCTTCAGGAACTTCCGTTATGTTGATTTCAAAACTAGTTTAACTGTTCTATGTGATGGTTTTTTTAATTTTAAGATTTCAAATTATTCGTTAGATATTGTTTTGAAGTCTAAGATCAATTATGCCAGAAACAACTAGAAAACTTGATATGATAATACCAGAAGGTTTAAAAGAAGTCATAAGAGCAAAAGGAGGCCCAACTGATCATTAGATGAATTACTCTAATATACTAACTTGTAAGACATACTTTAAATTGCTGTACGGAAACCTTTTTGCCTAATAATTTACTTGTTTTAACTTTGTTCATAATTTGAAGTTTTATTATTTTAATTATTTTGATTTTAATAGTATAGGAAGAGATTATATACTTTAATTTTAATATTTTTTTTTGTTTTGTATCTTATTTATCATATTTTCTTGTAATAATGAGCTATTTATTATTATTTATCATATTTTCTTGTAATAATGAGCTATTTATTACATGCAGTTACAACGTACGGAGACTTTTTTTACCCACTGTAAATTACTTTATCATGTTTTACATTATATGAACTATATTTTAATATAACTGGTTTCCTTTGTAATTTTATTTTGTGCATTTAAAAATGTTACTTTCCAAAGAGGCAAAGATGTCAATGGAACAAAAACGGTTATGAATCCCTGATCTAGTGTTTCATTTTCCTGCATCAGTAGATGTTTTTTACGTTCTCATTAACGAAGATACTGTGTTTTGTGTGAAAGACATGGGATGATAATGTACGGATTTCTATCGGTAGTTTTTCCAAGATTGTCATTATTAATGAGGGATAAATTCAATGGATAAATTCTACAAAATTCAGATGGTATAGGTTATGCTATAATGTCACGAAAACATTGTAGTTACTGTAAAATTATAGTTGTAAAAATTTAATCCTATAAATCAGCCATTCTCAACTTGCGGCCCAGAACGCTCAGTCATGAATTTAATGAAAACGCAGAATTCTTCTTCCACACACAAAAAAATATTAAATAAAAATTCTGATATTAAAAAAATTTTTTTTAATCTGGAAAAATTAGAATTTCCCTAATTTGCTAAGTCTCCTGAGTAACGCTCAGTCATGAATTTAATGAAAACGCAGAATTCTTTTTCCACACACAAAAAAATATTAAATAAAAAGTCTGATATTAAAAAAAAATTTTTTTTAATCTGGAAAAATTAGAATTTCCCTAATTTGCTAAGTCTCCTGATGCACTCATAAAATTTTATAACACATGAAAAGAACAGAGAGGGTTTTTCATGTGTTATACCCAGTTTTTCATTGAAATACTGCACTCTACAGTTTTGAAAAAAAAGCAACGTTTTCAATGGCAGATAACTCAATTAATATCTCTTATATGCGATTCATTGCTGATGTTCAATCTTTCATGGCTGACGAACATTAAGAATTTAATCGTTTCTGAAAAAGCTTTCGTTTCGCATCGCTTTGTAGCGTGTATAAATAAACAATTAAATTTTGCTGGTGAACATTTAAGAATTTAATCGTATCTGAAAAAGCTTTCGTTTCGCATCGCTTTGTAGCGTGTATAAATAAACAATTAAATTTTTAATCATATTTGCAAAGAAAAAATTTTGACAAACTTCTTCATTCTTATATACTTCAATGAATTCTTTATATGATTTTAGATTTTTATTTTTAGATTAAAAGGTTTTGTTTGTTCTGACTCAGAACAATTAATTTTAAATGATCATACTTTATTTATTTTAGACTGATTTTACACATTTTTCCGATGACACTTACCATTTCGCAACGGTGGAAAATGGCAAAACTTTACATATAACAATATGTTTTATAAAAATTATAACAAAAATTTATGGATGTCTGTTTATTTATGCAATTCTTTTGTTTATGGAATTGTTTCATTGTTTCTCATTGAAATACTGCACTCTGCAGTTTTGAAAAAAAGCAAAGTCTACCATGGCAGTTAACTCAATTAATATCTCTTATATGCGATTCATTGCTGATGTTCAATCTCTCATGTCTGATGAACATTTAAGTAAAATTGCTGAGAATAAAAGCAATAGAACCGTTTTACGTATATCTTCATGAATGTTATGTAGTTAGGCCCTAAGATTGGAGGACCCTTTTCTACTATGCTTAAGGGACAAAATTACTAGTTACACCTGTGCCCCACTGGTGAAGAATTGCCTGTTATAAACTAGAATAGTTGAGTGTTGGGATAACGTAACCTTGGACATTGTGTTTCTCTGCTCTGTCTTTCATTGAAGTTTTGCTGTTCGTCTCAAGTTATATTTTGTGTGTAATATATCGTTGGAAAGAGCTCGACGAGAGGATTAAAACGGTTTTCTGTTTTTCCCGATCGGACGACGTTTTCAGAAGATTTCCCCGGATTTCTTCCAAAATTCGGACGGCCTCCTGCTGTTACTGGATACCCAACAGCATTGTTAATGATATCATTTTATCCGGTGAGTGAAGATCATTCTTCCGCCGTTCTTATTTTTGCTCTACTACATTTCTTTTGGGAGATATAAAATCGTTTGTTCCCTTGGGTATCTCACCCCCGTGTTTCATGGTGGCGCCATCTATGAACGAAAGTTTGAAATACTTTTCCAAAAATATTTTAAAACTTCTTTCATTGGGGCAAAAAATCCCAAAAATTCTAAAAATTATTGTGATTACTCACTTTTAATTTAAAAAAAATTTCCAACACCTTTATAAGACTTTTCGCCATGGACCGGGATGACGAACTTCTAGAATCGCTTGCGTCGAATGTGGACATTATCCTTGAGCTATTACCCGCTAATGCTCATGACACTTTGATACTTTTTACCTAATTCCTGAATAGCATTGCGTCGTGCTTCCCGGTTTTTATATAATTTGTGGGAAGATTGCCATAAAACAACTTCACAACGATAATCTTCAATAAATTGAAGTGTTTCTCTACCCCCACTCCATAATTCAAGGAAAAATATGAAAAAGAAGTCTAAAATAAATAAAACAACAAGATCTTGTAAGACTAGTTGCACGTATATCTTGTAAGACAGTTGCACGTTGTTACACTAGTGCACTAGAATGGGGAACACATGCGCCTTCTTGCGCCTAGTCTTGCAAGACATTTTGAGGCATGCGCCCTTGCATGCCTCCTCGTGCGCCTAGTTGCATGCGTCTTGTTGCATGAAAAGTTGCATCGTCTAAACATAGCCTTAAGGTGGCCTCTAGAAAGAAAATAAGAAATCTGCTAGCGATCTTTTTTCAGCAGCCCACCAAATGTCCGGCATTACGCATGTGGTTTCTAAGATATTTTTGTCAGGAAAAAAATACTCAAACGCTTGAGAAATAGCGATTTTGTCTTACAAGGGGAGGCCACAACCTCCGTCCAACTGATTTCGATCAGCTTTAACATACAGGTTAGGGACCATCGAAAAGTAACTCGCTTAAAAGGGTTTAATTCACTATGCCTTCGTTTTTGAAAAAATCGAAGTAAAATATCATGACGCCCGATCGCGCCGCTTATATATCTAAAAAATGCAGCTATTTCAACTAAAGCTGTGAAGTAGCCGTTAAGGATGTTTCCCGCGGAATTGAACGTTGTGAGTTCGAGTCTGCGTTATGTACGTTTTTTTCAGGTGAATAAATTAAAATATTACTAACAATAAAACTTCAGGTAAAATCAAATTTTTCTTGTCATAATTATGTTTGTCAAAATCACTCTTCAATTATTGTTCGATCTCTTTGTCGCTTTATCTCACTCATTCTCACTCTCTAATTGAGCCGCTCACTTGCCAAATCGATTAACTCCACAAAACGAAAAGTAGAGAAAAATAATATAAATTGTTTTTTAAAATTCCCTTTAAAATATAAATTCAATCAAACGTAGGATGTATTATTACAGGTGTAGCTTTTATCTAACGACATATGAAATGCATAATATAGTATATCCTTGGAAAATCATTATTTTTATTACAATATTTGTGTGGCTGATGGAGTTAATCGATATGGCAAGTGAAAAGAAAAAAAAATAATAATAATACCATCGAATTGAATCTTCAAAATATTTTAAAAAATAAGTTAATAGAGTATATATTTCAAATGTTAAACAAAAGTTTGGTTGATATATAATTTTTGTGTGGCTGATGGAGTTAATCGATTTGGCAAGTGAAAAGAAAAAATAATAATAAAACCATCGAATTGAATCTTCAAAATATTTTTAAAAATAAGTTAATAGAGTATATATTTCAAATGTTAAACAAAAGTTTGGTTGATATATAATGTCAGAGCATTGGGAGAACGAGGTCGAATGCAGAGTTAAAGTTGGTTTCCACTATCCACCGCGAAAACGGAATGGTCAAAAACCATCGAATGGTCAAAAACCGCAGATAAACGCGGGGGCAATTCCTCTTGTGGATTCCGACAGTCGCGATAAGCTTCGCTTTCCTCAAGATTCTTAGTGCCGTCCCCATAATTCATTTCGTGCAAAACAAAATGGACGCTAATCAATGAAAGACTCGCGCTGTTTACCAAATGATGCTAATACCTGCAGTAAATGAGGAAACTGAAACAAAATCGAGGAAAGGAAAATGTTGGATCGAAAAATATAAGAAGAAATACAAACAATGTTTCTATGCAATTTTGATTAAAGAGATGAGATTTAATGACAGAGAATCCTACCCTCTTGACGCTCAAGGTTGCCAACCATTCAACGTCACAAAATGCATGGATTTCATTGGTTGATTTTATCTCGACGAATTTTAACGTCGCGGTAAAGTTGATTCCATCTAGCACTGGATGGTAGCGGTATGAAGTCAAAACCGCGCTGCTTTATCCACAACACGCGCGTATTTCGCCGCGGTTCTGTGCTAGTGGGAACCAACTTTTAGTCTCAGTCATCGAGTTATAGTCGCAGTAAAGTCTCCATATGGTCCGCCTTATTTTTGATTTTATTCATCTTTTTCTTTGTTTAATATAATAAATTATTTATTTTACAAAGGCCGTTATTCTATTATTTCCACATATAACAATAACCGATTAATTATTTTTTATGACAAAATGAACCAGCTTGCATTATTATCTAATATATGCTATAGAAATTAATTAACTAAATTCTTATTGTCGTATCCTAGATAACTAAAGAAAGATCTTGACTAAAAACAAAAAAAATTGTTCAATAAAAAATTGGTTAGCCAAACTTTTATGTAGGCGGTATCTTACCTTTCTAACACATCTCTCAATCGATCCTTCCAATTTAATGATTTTAAAAGATGTAAAAATATATTTCTAACTTTGAAAGGTAACTGGAATTATTGCATTCGTTCTAAACCGCGACTTTTGCAATGTTAATTTCAATTGCACAACTAATATAATAAGGATAATATGAATATGTCTAATTTGATAGAAGTTTTAACATTTCGTTTCTTTCTCGTATTTATAGCTGAAAGTATTTGATATGTTACATTGAATTTTCAAAACAAAAAAGTATTGAAGTATTTCTCTTTTTTCTCCATAGTATATTGTTAGACTATTATAACTGAGTACGTCATTGAAAGTAGAAAAGCAATTTGGTATGCTGGCATATATATTGCATCTCTTTAGATTCTGTTTGCTCTCTATTCAGTATTCATAATGCATTACACTATAACTTGAAAGAATTTTTATTTAAATGATATTTATTAATCACTTAGATAATATAAAAATTTAATGTAATTTTAAATAAATACTACTCAGCTAATGCATTTTTATATTTATAAATATTTATGTTGACTATGTATTTATCAGGAGAGATTCATAATAGGTATATTGATGTATGATTATAAAGAATGAAAATATCACGATTAGATATTTTACTCACTTTTTAAATAAACTTCCTAATCTGTCCGAATCTTCAGCTTTTGGATGTTTACACAAATCCGTTTCTTGAAATTTCCTTTTTAATCCAATAAATGCAAACCGATTAAACCACCTGAAAGGTAATAAATATTCATTATGAAGTTTAATGCTACAAACATAAACATTGATAGTAAGTTTTCTTTATAGTGAAGATATAATATTGTAAACACGAATAGCAAGATATGTAAGAATGCTTGATGGAATAGCGTATGGCTAACTAAAATATTCATATAACCTAACGAATAACTTAGAAATTTCATATTGATATTGATGTTCCATATATGATATTTAATTTTATGGCTTTAATATTGGCTTAAATAAATATTCAATAATTAATAATTAAAATAATTAACAATAAATAATTAAAATTGGCTTAAATAAATATATTTTTTAAGCCAATAAATGTATTCATTGTATTCCTGAAACTATTTCTCTCATTTCAAGATTTATTTCTATAGCATGTTTTTTATCTTCTTCCTCCTATTTTAAATCTATGTTATTAGAATGTGTGTTATTGTCTAAAAAGATTTCTCCCAGCTATGACGAATTGAAAGTTTCCAACCATAGTTGGGAGATGAAGGGAGTCAGCATATGAAGGGCTATTTTTTAAACAGGTGATGCCAGTTTCCATTCTGTAAGAATATTAAATGATGGGAATGAAACAAGCTTTTACACAGTCTACGCATCCCTGCAAAAGGATCAGTCGGATTGAGAAGTACGAGGATTATCAGGCCGGGCCTGAATCTCATAATTATTATTTTAAAGCAGTAGAATCTGTATTCTATATAGGGAACGCCGAAGTGTTTCATCTGGAGGATCTAGGTTGACTTAGTGAGTGCTTCATAAGTAAGCATCACTTATTGGAAATCTCTATAAAATTTATTCAGAGATTAAATTCTCATCAAAGTACTGACCTCGCGAAATTTGATAACATGATTTGTAATAAGAATTTTTCGTTTTCTTTGGAAAATACTTTCGGCAAATAAAAAAAAATATCAAAGCTGAAAGCGAATAATAAATCGTTGAGAAATTTTTCGATTAATCTTATATTTATTTATATTTATCATAAATTAATGCAAAGTCACAATCCGAGGTATCAGAGGCTATACTAATGTTATTTTTTATTTTCAACATTTGATAAATTGCGATGTTATCAAAATTTTTTGCAACATTCAGTTGACGAAAAATATGTGACATTAGTTTTAATTGGAAATATAAATCATAAAAAATATTTTTTCATTTTTCCGTTTGCACCTACATTAATTCAAACTTATAATAATATGTGCATTTTAGATATGTTATTATTTTACGTAAAATTAAGAGATCATAGTTTATTATGTTAAGCATATAATCATGGACAATGTTGCTCTACCTTACAAATTTGCTATTCTGGAACATCATATATAGTTAATGAATGCTTTCTCTTATAAAAATTGCAGTTATGGGTTAAGAATTTTCTGAGACATGAGCCTCTTAAGGTTTATTCTTTATTTTATATCCCTTTTTGTGTATTACTCTCAATAAAAATATTCTCTTTGACTTAAAGTAGTATATGTTATAACTTATTACTAATATTACAACATTATAAATTGTATATATTAAAATAGTAATATGGATATTTTGCAAACAAAATTGTTGCAAAATGCTTATAATATTTAATTTGTAATAAATTAAAATAAAATATTTTTATTTCTTGATAATAAATTGACATCAGTTCTTTTCAACTTTTTGGCTGAGATAAGTTAATAATATTTGGCAAATATACTATTACAATAAACATTAATTTACATTTAGTTTAATTGTTGCATAATTTACTGTAAAAATGAAATAAAATAAAGGACTAAAGAAATAAACGGGCCTTTTCGTTTATCAAAAACTTCACATAGTATGTTAATTTTTCCCATGATGTTATACAATAACTGAATATATTATAATAAAAAATGATAGCAACATGATATAGATAAAATATTTTTGTAGTTTTATTTCCTTGCCTGTACAATAATTATTATGAATATTATGAAAACTTCGATACTTAGATGTACATTTAATAACATATACTGAATTTTATTCATATAAATATCGTTATTGATCAATTTATAATAAAATTCGTTTGAGATATAATAAAACGACAATTTTAATCTGTATAGTTTTTTAATTTGGAAATGATGATGTTATCATTATAGTCATTGTATTTCCCATAAATTTTCCTCATTACTTCTATATTTCTTCTCTATAGCACAAATTCATACTTGCTTACACTATGCATGACTTAATATCATATATAATAAAGAAAAACATGAATTCTTACTATTCATCAATTTTTGTTATCAGTAATAAAATAAATATTCTATTATATCAATGGTGTTATAAAAATTTTTAACTTTACAATATAAATTTAAAAATACTGTAGAGAGTTTTTAGCCTATTTTAAATCCATAAAACATTTACAACATTTAATATCGTATAGGCAAGTGTAAGTTAAGCATATTTATATACAAACGTCTTTAATTCTTTTATTTAGAGCAGAGATTATTAACTTTCTGATTGCGAACACCTTAGTACTCTTTACATATTATTTTTCTGGCTACAAATTTTAAATGCGTATTGCTGCTCACTATAAAATGTGAGCATGATAAGGTACTCATTTATACAAATATTTGGAACGACTGCTACAGAGCATCTACTGCATCTCTCATTAAAATGAATTACACTAATATAATTAGTATAATTCGTACTTGGAAGAAATGCATTGTCGGTATTTTTTTATTATAAGATAATCGAAATTTTGCTATTTGATATTGTAGTATTTCTACTACAGGTTAATGTCGACCTATCGACATAGATAACTCACGATGAATGATGAGAATCCAGTATTTACGTCGACTTTTACAAACGCGTCGCGTCCGAACAGCAAACAATACTTTGACAGCAATTTAAAAGTGCAATAATTCTTAAGATAACTTCATATTAGTATATAATTTTAGTAAGTACGAAGAATATTGATTATGGTTTACATTACGTAAATAAAATTTTTTGACATTTTAAAAGTTTTTGAGAAAAACCCTGGTAAGCACTGGCCCCGTAAATATTGTTATCTAGGGCAACTGCGTAAAACAGCGCCATGGGGTAAGTGCCTATTAGGTTGTTCTGGCCTTATAACACGTTCAATTTAATTTTTTCGTGTTTTACATTTTAATCTATTTATTAACTTCTTTTTCTAGCATATAACATTGGGTCGCAGCTACATCAGAAAAACCAATAGAGGCGATTATTCAAAAGAAATGAACGACATGCGAACGTTGTCCGAGATGACGATTGGAAAATGCAAAGATATCAATTAAAATTTTTTCACATAAACCATCTTTATTCCATAAAAAAACATTTTGTCATATTTCACTATACCATCCCTCACATTTCACAAGGGGAGGACACAACTCCATCCCCCTGCCTGTATGTTAAAGCCAATTTCGATCAGCTTTAACATACAGGTTGGGGGCCATCGAAAAGTAACTCGTGTAAAAGGGTTAGGTCAGTATGCCTTCGTTTTTAAAAAAATCAAGGGCAATTGTCATGAAGCCGGACCGTGCCGCTTATATATCTAAAAAAATTAGCTGTCGTTCAATCAAAACGGCGGCGTAACGGTTAAGTCGCTTGCCCGTGAAACCGAATATTGTGTTTGAGTCACGGTTACGTACTGTTTTTTTGTTTTTTTTTTCAAGTGAATAAATTAAAATCAAGTTACATAGTTACGTATGGGATAGCAGCAATTCAACGAGTTGCTACTACCCCATACGTAAAGAGGTTTTGAGTGCAAATGGCTATTTAGATATCATCCTACGCATAGTGAATTACAGAAATTAGAGAGTGAGAGAGGTAAAGCGAGAAAGACATGGAATAATAATTCAAAAATGATTTTACCAAATTGTAACTATGACAAAAAAAACTGACCTTTAACTGAAGTTATATTGTTAATAATATTTTAATTTATTCACTTGAAAAAACAAGGTACTCAAGCGAGACTCGAACTTACAACATTCTCCTCTGGAGAGAAGCACCTTATCTACTACACCAGCGCTTTGATTGAAATATCTGCAGTTTTTTAGGCATATAAGCGGTGCGGTCCGACTTTATGATATTTGACCTCGATATTTTTAATAGCGAAGGCATATTGACCTAAACTCTTTTACAGGAGTTACTTTTCGATGGCCCCCAACCTGTAGGTTAAAGCCTATCGAAATCGGTTGGGACGGACCACTTTTTAATGGCCCCAACCTGTAGGTTAAAGCCTATCGAAATCGGTGGGACGGAGTAGTCCTCTGATATTTCAAAAGTTCAAATCTCGTTCCTTTAACAAAGAAAACTCTAGAACGAAACACCCTATCTTGATGCAGTAAAAAGCATTTTATAGTAGATTTGTTCCTACTTCTGCTCGTTCCAATTAGGATGCGTAAATATACTTCAAAACTTTTTTAACTTTCACGTACAATCTTACCCCGTTTCGGGTTAAGTGCGTGATAGCTGACATTTTGTAAGATTTGTCGCAATATAAAATTTTCATTAGTGATTTAAACGGCATTAGCTGTAGAATGCCATTGTTAACTATTTTGCCAAATATCTATAAGATACATTGAAATACCTTCGTTTAAAGTCCAACTTTGTAAAAACGATGTGCACTTAACACCACTCCACCTTACTAGTTTTAAGATATAAGTTTTTTGATACAAAAACGAAAGAAAATGCAGAACTACGGTACATTTATGAATCCAGCAAACATCCACTTATTAATGATATTAATAAACTGTGTTATAATTTTGAAAACTATATATTGGGAATAAGGAATAATATTATGTTAAATATAACAAAGAAAAAAATTAAATTATTATTTTTTATGTAAATATCTTTTATATTATTTAAAATATTTTTAAAACGTTTTTGAAATGTTTAAAAACTACAACCCGATTGAGTCGATAGATATAAATACTGATTTGGTTTCGTAAATTATATTAAAGTAATTTAAATAAAATGTAAATTATAAAATAATCGTATTATATTTGAATAATTATTTAAAATTTATTTTATTTTATATTTCCAAATTTGTTAAAATACACTTTATTCTAACTGTAATTTTCAAATATTGCATTCAGGCGTATCCGTATCAAAATTATAAAAAATATCAATTTTTAACAGAATGATGATTGCTTTTAGACGGAAAGTTTAAGTAAAACATAGCTAGTTGTGTTAACTGTAATTGTTTTCATTATTAATTATAGAAATATAATAATACAATACATTTATAAATAGTCAGTTTCTATTGTTTTATCATATAATTTGCCTTTTCATTTCATTTTTCTGTTTCATTATTTATTCAACTATATTATTTTTTCGTTCTCCAATGATTGAGTTTCAATTTTGTTATCACTAGCATTATGAGTAATTTTGTAATCTCAAAGTTCAATATGTCTTAATAATAAATCTTTCATGGGATAATATTTTAATATAGATTCGAGCAGAAAAAGTACAATTTAATCCTATACTAACTTTACTAGATAGATTTGATATTTCCAAGCCATATGTCCTAATAAATATCGAGCATAATTTTAAAAACTATTCTTTTGATCTTTGTTTATTTACATGATTTTTAATATTCATAATTAATGAAACTAATCTTTAAGATAATGTTACTGCACTACTTGTCTCTATAAATCATGATAGGATTTGCTTTACTCTATCCAAGAAAAACAAAATTTCGCATCAATTAATTATATAGCATGTACATCTCATCATAACTGCAGCTATTTACTATAATTGTTTGTTCACGAGATTCTGCGACATGAATATCATGAAACTCTCAGCCTATTTTGTAACAGTAAAATAAAGAATTTTTAAAATAATATTTATTTTAATACAATAGAAATATCAAGTATTTTTCTAAAATAATATCGAAAATCCAATAAAGTGATATATTATTATTTCTCTTATTATTTGAATGTTACTAAACTCATGGCAGTTATTTCAAAAGTTTTGGATAGGTTTTAGTAAAAGATTATGTTAATAATCAGTGAATGATTTTAAATATAATTTAACGGTTTTAAAATTCAATATAATTATTTAACCAAACTTTGTTATTAAATTCAGTATTATTTATTATTATTGAAGTCCTGTAAAATCCATATTAGTTGTAGAATATTCAGGAGCGCTTGCAAGAGCAAATTTGATACCGAGATGAAAAATGCACATTTCCTCTTTACCGTGTACCGTGTGAGTAATTGAGATTGGAAATTGTTTAGGTGTCAAAGCCGAGGCTGGAGTAGGAAGAGAAGCAGAAACACTGAGATAGCAGAATACTCGGTTGTAGGGATTTTTTATCGGTTATCATAGTGGAAATGTTCTCAGGTAAAGAACGATAGACCATAATATAATCAGTGCAAATAGTAATCGATTTTCCGATCACCTCTGTTGTAGAGATTTTGTCGGAGCTATCCAAGATGCGGTTTTGATAATATCTTATAATATATAGACGTTCCATACAGGAAGCCTATAGTTATAGATGCGTGTTATAAGCGGCATCTTTGCTTGCGGCGCAACGTTGTTCAAATGCATGTCTTGCACAAAGTATCAGCTTAGCTTATTCGTCATACTTCGTATGCTTTACTACACCGGCCGTACTGTACTATCGATCCCTAGCCCTAAGAAGCTCCGGTTTTTTGTGTACTCCGTACGATTTCTCAATTCATAGAAAAAAATGAGTGAAAGTTAAACTCGTACAAACAATAGAAATATTTCCATGTTTGTATAGTTATTCCATGTCTGAATATTCTCCGAAAGATATTACAGAAAAACCATGGAAGGAGAGGTCATTTAATGAACTGGACAGTTATTTGTTTGCAAATAATAATATGTTTTCGATTTCAATAATTGTAATAAATATAATAAACCAACATGTGTTTTTAACCCTATTCCTTAAATATTATAACCATATTCTATTATTCCATGTTACATAACTTGAAAAGATTTTACATTGAGTGATACTATTCGATATATAAAATACGATTTTATAAAACGTTTGAAATTTTGCCTCGTCTTCTAATAATTCTTAGCAGCAATAAACAATTTATTATTTACGTTTCTTTCAATATAGGGATGAACCGAAAACCGTCTTATTTTTCTTTTTATTTCGGTGACGACAAAAATAACAAAATATTATATACTCATCATCGCTGGACGCCATCTTGAATGTACGAATTCTTTACACTTGTAGCAAGCTCCATGTAATGATTTTCAGGCATATCCTTATCGTTAATTGCAAGTCGAATATAACATGCATCTATAACAATACGCTCCTTGTACAAAAGGTTATTACCAAATATCACTAACTTGTTGACCGACTTCTGGATATGTTCTCCTCTAGATATCGAAATTTTGTTTTAAAAAATGTATATTTTAATATTTATTAAAAATAATTAATAAAATCTATATTTATGATTCACTGAAGGTTAAACTGATAGAGAATGATCAAAGTTTGTATTTCTGTTTGAATTTACTATACCGTTTAATCTAACAAGCTTTTGATTAAGATAAATCGTATTTGGGCAATTTTATAGCTAATAATTTGTTATTATTAACAATAAAAATGTTTTAAATATTATTAGATTATTGATACTTGAGGACAATTCACAGTTTATTTTATAAAATTTTGAAAATGTTTCATTTAATTCCAATCAAAATCATTTAATATATAAAAGAGAAGAAATAATTATTAAATATTTTATTATTTATTAATAAAATATTTTCCATTTATTAACAATTGTTTAATTTTCAATGTTTAAACTTCACATCATGGTTAAATCTTTATAAAATAATTTAATATATATACTATAACATATTTTTAACTTATATTATTCTTAATAAAATTTATACGAACTATGAAATTATAGAAAAAATATAAAAGAAAACTTACCAGAAAAATATACGAGTGAACACTCCTGCTGTATCGTCAAGCCTTTCTTCCATATTTTACTTCACAGTACATTCTAGTATAATTTCTTATTTAACTGCAGTAGGATACATTTCCAATTTGATTTCATTTCCGCACTATTTGTTTTATTATTATATTTTGCCAATAAAGTTCAAGGAAATTTACAAACCTGAACATATTCTTTAATATATATACTATAACATATTTTTAACTTATATTATTCATAATAAAATTTATACGAACTATGAAATTATAGGAAAAATATAAAATAAAACTTATCAGAAAAATATACGAGAGAACACTCCTGCTGTATCGTCAAGCCTTTCTTCCATATTTTACTTTACAGTACATTCTAGTATAATTTCTTATTTAACTGCAGTAGGACACATTTCCCATTTGATTTCATTTCCGCACTATTTGTTTTATTATTAGATTTTGCCAATAAAGTTCAAGGAAATTTACAAATCTGAACATATTCTCTGACGAGGACTACATAGATAAACCTTGTTTATATGATTGTACTACATAAATAATCCCTGTTTATATGATTAATAAGATATTTATTTAATATGCATTAAAATTTATTGGATCATATAAATGAAGATATTTTCTGAGTTCTATTTCCTTTAGATATGTTTCAGAAACATTCTTACCATATTGAATTTACCTGAAAAAACATACATATAAATAATAAAACACATTTTTTTAATAGTTTTTTTGGAAATGGAAATTTATTTCTTCTGTTTTATTGCTGCACATCACACCAAAATTTATACGAACTATGAAATTATAGAAAAAATATAAAAGAAAACTTACCAGAAAAATATACGAGTGAACACTCCTGCTGTATCGTCAAGCCTTTCTTCCATATTTTACTTCACAGTACATTCTAGTATAATTTCTTATTTAACTACAGTAGGATACATTTCCAATTTGATTTCATTTCCGCACTATTTGTTTTATTATTATATTTTGCCAATAAAGTTCAAGGAAATTTACAAACCTGAACATATTCTCTGACGAGGACTGCATAGATAACTGAAATAATCATTGTTTACATGATTAATAAGATATTTATTTAATATGCATTAAAATTTATTGCATCATATAAATGAAGATATTTTCTGAGTTCTATTTCCTCTAGATATGTTTCAGAAACATTCTTACTGTATTGAATTTACCTGAAAAAAAAACATACATATAAATAATAAAACACATTTTTTTCAATAGTTTTTTTGGAAATGGAAATTTATTTCTTCTGTTTTATTGCTGCACATCACACCATGTTTTGCTATATTTTGTAATATTCATTAAGTTTAATTATAAAAATATTTCATTGCTGCTTAGATTCTACATTAATAATTTTCGAAATGAAAACATATTTGTTTGTATTGATAGAGTAAAAATATTTGTTGTTTTACTTGTCCACAATATTACTAAAATATTAAAAAAAAAACACCACTTTATAAAATACATAAATCAGCTTTTCTTAGGTAATAATTACTTTAATTACTGTTTACGTACATATCAAAGATGATTTGCTTTTATTGAAGCCTTGACACCGTTGATGTTAGAAGATTAAGGGCCGTTTGCACGACTTTCGGTTTAATCTGCAGAACAGCTATTCTGTAGAATAACTCTAAAAAAACACCACTTTATAAAATACATAAATCAACTTTTCTTTAAAGGTAATAATTACTTTAATTACTGTTTACGTACATATCAAAGATGATTTGCTTTTATTGAAGCCGACAACGTTGATGTTAGAAGATTAAAAAAAATAAGGGTGAATTGTTGATCGTTGATATTTCGATTTAATTAATATTAAATTACAAATTAGTTTGGTTTAATATTATTCAAATAAGAGTGAATTGTTGTTCGCTGATATTTCGATTTAATTAATATTAAATTACAAATTAGTTTGGTTTAATATTATTCAAATGTTATATTAATCTACGAAAAATAACCATCATAAAAGATATATTTTATTTTTTATAAAGAATAAATACTGTTCATGCGAATAAAACGATATACAGTGAAACCCTGCTCGTGCGTTCCGGTATCGTACGACTTATTAATTATAGCCTTAATGAAGAAATTTATTTAATGCATTATTATTAAAAAATAAAAATTTAATTGACTTTATAATGGTGACTTAATAATTATTTATATATTCAAAGTAAAATATTTTAGAAAAATTATTTGTTAATTAAAGAAGTTTGTTTTTATTAAAAAATAATTAAAATCCATAAAATTTGGTGAGTTTATGAATATACTGGAAATATAAAATAAATTAAGAGATTATCTATTTTTATTCATTAAATTCATTTTTATTAAAAAAACCAAAGAAATCTTGCAAAAATAGTGGTATACCAAACTATTATCATGGATAGGGATATGATAATTAGGAGAATCATAATTCTATAAATGCAAAAACACTAAAATTTATTGAAAAATAACAAAATTTCATTTAGTTGAAGGGAGGAATGTTGCTATATAAGATATTCACACCGAATTTTCCTGTTCAGAAGATATTAAAAACAGACAAATCAGATATGAAATCAGTTATAACAGAATGAAAAAAGAAACTCTTAATTCTTAAAAAGTATATTTAGGAATTTTTAAAAATGTAAAGAAATATTTATTGCATGGTGTCTTGACTGTTGGATAAATATTCATTCAGGTTTTTCATCATTTTCTGTTTTGATGAAGTAATGTTCAGTGGAACTATGAGTGTGTTTTAATCCAAAGGATAATTTTTGGTATAACCTCATTGAGAACAGTCTTTGGATCATTGTTTTCTTTTTCTGAGAGCCAACTTATTAAGGTGAAAGTTATCTGAAGATGTAAGTACAGATAACACTCATATAACATGATTTCATTCTAACATGATTAGAAAATTGCAGACACCCTCATATAACACAGTAATTCTATAACCAGTTTTACTTTAACACATTTAGAAATTTACATTTATTCTTCTACAACACAAAACATTTTTTCTATATACAGTTTTACTTTAACACATTTAGAAATTTACATTTATTCTTCTACAACACAAAACATTTTCATTAATTTTTATAAATTCACACTATGGACACACAATACAGACACAAAATCCAATTATTGAGAAGTACTTTACTAAAATTAGTCATAAATGCAATTTTCCTAGTTTGCTGTGAGAGGAATGATATGCAGTCTATTTTCAATTTGAAATTGAGTTAATTGTCGACCATTGAGTATTTTGTATTCCAGACATTCAGTTATTGGATAAAAGAAAGCTTTTATTCTTCAATAGAGGAATGTGAAATAGAAAAAACATCTTTTTATTGCATTCATAAATTTTTTTTTGGTTATGTATTAAGGAACAATTATTTTATAGTGGGTTGTAGCAGATTACAGATTTTTTAAACCTCTACATCTTTTCACATAAATTTTTTTGTATTAAATAATTCATTAATATGGCATTATTAAAGGTTAGTGCCATCTTTGTTTTCTTTGTCTCTGTCAGACCTACAGTTGATGAGAAGAGATAAAGATTCATATCTGATTACATTTCTTAACTTTGATGAACACCAAACTTAAGTTTAAATTTTTTCTTCTTTGTCCTATGTTCTTCTGCTTTAGTCAGAAACCTACAGTTTTATGATCACGGGAGATGGGTATTCTTTGATGCTTTTCCCACGCAGAGAAAAGGAAGTACATTGGTAAAAAAAGTTCCTTGTCTGTGTGCAGCTGCATCTGACAAATTTTTGTCATTTTGTTATTGAATAGTCTTCTTTTCTCTCTCAGATATTTCTGAACATGATCAAATATAATAAAAGGAAAACTATAAGAATGGTAGAAAGTTTACATTTAAATGATCTTGTTCTAACAATCTACAAAGTAACAAAATAATTATTACAAAATCAAATATATTCATACAATTAATATCATTATTAATATTTTATAAAATATTTTAGTATATTTTAACAATTAACATTTCATTTAATTAGAAGTTTTTCCAAGGTCTTTTAAGGACCTGACAGATGCATCAATTAAGAACTGTAATTAAATTCAAAAAATGAATTCATAAAAGAGTAAATTTAATTACAGGAAAACGTGTGCTAAGTGGCCAGTTTTGGCGGCTGAGATTGTGGCCACCAGATACAATTAACTACAAATTTCTTTATTAAACATCAAGGTTTAAAATACTAAGTTTATGACACAGTTTTACATTGTTAATTAAATATAAGGAAAGAAATCACTAATTAATGTCTGTTTTTGGGATTTTTTTCACTTTAGAATGCTCAGCTGATGGAAGATCTAGAGCCCATCTAATGCCCATCTACTAGGTGGCCAGCAAAACACAATTTGCTGGCCACCTAGTAGATGTTGCACACAAGATGCTGAAATTAAATACTGGCAATGGCCACAGATCACAGATAGCCATTTTACACAGTTTAAAATCCAGCAATATGCTTCGGTGGATATTAAGATGGCCATCAGCACAGGTTTTCCTGCATAAAGTACATCTACATAGAAATAAATGTGTTATCAATGTTATCACCAAATTCAGGCTCTAATTATAAGTGACATTATTCTAACTAAATTTAACTGTAATTAGTTTATATAGAAAATTAATTTTGTATTTAATTATCATTTCTCTAACATTTCTGTTGATTCAGTTTTACATTTTTTTTAATTATACAAATCAAATTAAATATAAAAGTTTAATTACATATAATTGTCATGATTATAGATATTATAAATAGCTAAAATTTATTCTTTGTCTATTTCATTATCTTTAATATCTATTCAATAATTTATTACTGAAAAGATAACAGTATTTTAATTAAATAGATAATAATAGTAATATGTTAAATATCTAATATAGTCTCCTTGGATATAACACTGTTGTTTATATTGTGGATTTGGATATACCATGGGTGTTTCCTTTTCCCCATTCCTTTGAAAGAGATTTTGAGAAAAATATAATAAATAAGTGATGTCCTCCCAACTTGCTAACTTCTTTTCATTATTTTTCAACAATAAAAAATCAAAATTGACAATGTTTCCATAATTATCATCATCATATATATTAATAGTGAAACTCAACTGGCTGGCTAGATCTTTTTTGCAATTGAACCATTATACCAATTCCTATAAGTCGGGTATTGTCAGATGTGTCTAATCCTTGGATTTCTGTAACAGACAAAAATTTTTTCATTATTAATAATTTTAAAATTAAGGAATAAAAATTAAATTAAAATTATACTATAGAATCTTTAAAATAATTCATAGGTAGTAGTATAACCTAATAATACTGCCATCTAATGTTTCCCTGTACAACTTTAGAAAAGTTATTCCAGTGTAAAGGTTGGTTTCCACTAGTGCAGAACTGTGGTGGAAAATATACCTGTGATTAAAAGCAGCGCAGTTTTGATATCATACTGTAGCATAAAAACTGCTACGGATCAGATTCTACATGGATTCAACTTTACTGGTGATGTAAAATCCATCAAGGTAATGTCCACCAATGAAATCAGTGCATGTATCATGGGATGTATGGCTCAACTGGCTGGCTAGATCCCTTTTGCAATTGAACCATTATATCAATTCCTATAAGTAGGGTATTGTCAGATATGTCTAATCCTTGGATTTCTGTAACAGACAAAAATTTTTTCATTATTAATAATTTTAAAAGTAAGGAATAAAAATTAAATTAAAATTATACTATAGAATCTTTAAAATGACCTATAATACTGCCATCTAATGTTTCCCTATACAACTTTAGAAAAGTTATTCCAGTGTAAAGGTTGGTTCCCACTAGCACAGAACTGTGGTGGAAAATACACCTGTGATTAAAAGCAGCGCAGTTTTGATGTCATACTGTAGCATAAAAACTGCTACCGATCAGATTCTACATGGATTCAACTTTACTGGTGATGGTAAAATCCATCAAGGTAATGTCCACCAATGAAATCAGTGCATGTATCATGGGATGTATGCATACATTATTATATTAATCATATTTTCAAAATTTAATAATATAAAAATATTTATGATATAAGAGATCAATCAAAAAATTTTATGAATTATTGGGAGAATTCAACTGTTTTCTATAGATATATGATCATACAGAGAGTTAACTATAGCACTCTTTAGCAGTCCAAACAAACATCTTTAATAACATTAGAATAACGTTTCTCAAGTGTTAAATTAATGTTATTAAAGAGTTTTTTGGATTGCTAAAGAGTGCTATAGTTAACTCTCTGTATGAATTTTAAAGTAAGGAATAAAAATTAAATTAAAATTATACTATAGAATCTTTAAAATGACCTATAATACTGCCATCTAATGTTTCCCTATACAACTTTAGAAAAGTTATTCCAGTGTAAAGGTTGGTTCCCACTAGCACAGAACTGTGGTGGAAAATACACCTGTGATTAAAAGCAGCGCAGTTTTGATGTCATACTGTAGCATAAAAACTGCTACCGATCAGATTCTACATGGATTCAACTTTACTGGTGATGGTAAAATCCATCAAGGTAATGTCCACCAATGAAATCAGTGCATGTATCATGGGATGTATGCATACATTATTATATTAATCATATTTTCAAAATTTAATAATATAAAAATATTTATGATATAAGAGATCAATCAAAAAATTTTATGAATTATTGGGAGAATTCTACTGCTTTCTATAGATATATGATCATACAGAGAGTTAACTATAGCACTCTTTAGCAGTCCAAACAAACATCTTTAATAACATTAGAATAACGTTTCTCAAGTGTTAAATTAATGTTATTAAAGAGTTTTTTGGATTGCTAAAGAGTGCTATAGTTAACTCTCTGTATGAATTTTATGAATCTTGGCAACTTTGACTGAGTCAAGATAACAGGATTCTCTATTGTTAAATCTCATCTCCTTAATCAAATTTACATAAAAACCTTATTCGTATCTCTTCTTATAAACGTCTTCGATCCAACATTTTTTTACCATCTCAATCAAATTTACATAAAAACCTTATTCGTATCTCTTCTTATAAACGTCTTCGATCCAACATTTTTTTCTTCCTCAGTTTTGTTTCAGTTTCCTCATTATAGCTGTTAAAATCATTTCATAAACGAGTGCCTTTCATTGCTTAGCGTCCATTTTGTTTTACACGAAATGAATCATGGGAACGGCATTAAGAATGTTGGGAAAAGCGTATCTTACTGCCACAGTGGGAACCGGCAAGCAGAATTACTGCCGCATTTAATTGTGACGGTTTTACCATTCTGCTTTCCGCAACAGATAGTGGGAACCAACCTTAACTCTAAGCTTATAAAATTAAATCAAGATTTTTCACTCGTGTGGTTAATGACTAGTTATTACAGTTTATGATAAAATAAGAATTTGTATTCATATTAGTGATCCTGATGTAGAAAATATATTTTAAGCAAATTAAATTATTTTTATGCCATAATTCAATAATTTTGGACAAAATGTATATATATTTTTTTTTTTTTCTTCCTCTGTTTTGTTTCAGTTTCCTCATTTTAGCTGTTAAAATCATTTCATAAACAACGAGTGCCTTTCATTGCTTAGTGTCCATTTTGTTTTACACGAAATGAATCATGGGAATGGCATTAATAATGTTGGGAAAAGCATAGCTTACCGCCACAGTGGGAACCGGCAAGCAGAATTACTGCCGCATTTAACTGTGACGATTTTACCATTCTGCTTTCCGCAACAGATAGTAGGAACCAACCTTAACTCTAAGCTTATAAAATTAAATTAAGATTTTCACTAGTGTGGTTAATGACTAGTTATTACAGTTTATGATAAAATACGAATTTGTATTCGTATTAGTGATCCTGATGTAGAAAATATATTTGAAGAAAATTAAATTATTTTTATGCCATAATTCATCAGTTTTGGACAAAATGTATAATTTTTTTTTTTTTTAATTTTTTAAGTGATTTGATGTTTGCAATCATTCTTGACATAAATATATGATATAAATAAATTAACGTCACATAAAGGTCCTTATTAGCTATTCACACTATTTCATATTAATTTCCTTTTGATTATTAAAAATTATCAAATGCTCAGTGATTTGTATATTGTACTCAACAGTATAAAATTAGAAGTTTTTAGACCATTAGAGAATAACTGCAATAGTCTGTTTTAGCATGGTTTTTTTAAGAAGTGGGTTGGATGTCTATCCCGTAAACCCATGATATAATTTATTATTCAACGATAAAGTTTACAATTCTCATTTACAGGAATACCTTGATTATCATGGTTTATAATTTGATACCAAAATTCCAATTATTGCACTCCAAACTTGAATTATTGTGGACTCAAGATGTAGCCCACTACATATGCAGCCAGAATTATATTTATTTTCCAGGTAATTCTGTTTAGCGCTTCGTTTTCATCTGATTGTGCCTGCTCACTGCTCACCAGTAACTGCCTTTGCCTAAAGTACATGTGGACAAGACCTGGTAAGCAGATTATGCACCATATCGGGGCCCCTTAGGAAGGAGGGCACCAAAATTATCATTTTCTCAATATAGTAAGGTTGCTGAGTAGATATACCCTTAATCTGGTAAGCAGACTATGCACCATATCGGGGCCCCTTAAGAAGGAGGGCACCAAAATTATCATTTTCTCAATATAGTAAGGTTGCTGAGTAGATATACAAGGAAGCTACATCGGGATGCCGGGACCTCTAGAGTCAGTACTGAATGTGGATATTTATTTCTCTTCTTATTTGACCCCTACAATGAATGCTAAAAGAAACAATGATGGTATCAAGTCTACAGCTATCAAGAAGAAACGAAGTGATCAGATTAGAAAATTTGCATGTTTAACACACTTCTTTTTTTACCTCATATATAATATTTAATTAGTAGATTTGAAAAATCCTTGGCAGTGATCACCCATTTTACATGCATTATACATATTTGAAAAATCCTTGGCAATGATCACCCATTTTACATGCATTATTTCTGATTATCGTGGAATTGATTATGTAGGTATTTTTCATGGCAACAATAACCATGATGATCGAGGTATTCCTGTATCTTATTATTGTAAGAATTTATTCATATTACACATGCATAATCCCACAATATTTATGAAAATCCTCGTAAATATTATGGGTTATGCATCTTTATAAAAAAAAATGTCATTTATTGATACTGTATTTTTATTAATTCGCAATTCAATTGAATTAGGTCATAATTTTTGTGCATAAAATTTATGCCATATGAAATTTAACTATCAAATGCAGACAGAATTTATTATAAACTTCCAATTTTTAAGCACATTAAATATCATTTCTTGAAAAAAAAAAAATCATCTAGAAAATAGTGTTTAGAAAAATCTTTAATATTGTGTAAAAATTTTTTTTGAAATATTTCTCAAGATTTTCACAATTAGAATATCAAAAGTGAATAACAGAGAGCACATATGAGTAATTAAGAATTTTGTATGATATTGAGATATATGCTAGAGCTGTTGCATTATTACCTCAAAGGATTATTGTTTTATGGATTAAGAGATGAACTTGAATCTACAAAATTTGAACAGTATCATTTATATCATTTTAGAAAATAATAAAAGAATTTAAAAAATATGTTATTTTGGTGCTGATGCAAGTTTTTTAAATATAATTTTCTGTTAATATATTAAAAAAAAAAAAACAACAGATTTTGTATCCAACTAGTAGTAATGAGTATAATATAGATAGCAACCTTGAACTGATAACTAAAAAATAAAAAATGAAATTGTTGATATGTAAATAAATTAGAGTGGTAATTTATTGAAGATGAAAAATTGTTAAAAATAGAAAATTGACTTTATTGAGTTTTACTTGTTCTATAAAATGTTTCACTGTAATTGTTTCTAAAAAACCCTTATTATGTTTTTTATACATGCTGTGATATTTATTATAAAGCCATGTAAAATGACAATTTACATCTTTAACATATATAATACATCAATGCAGGATTTCAAATTTACAGCATGATTTACAAATGTCATGTTATTTATTACATATAAATTGAATAAGATAAATCAGAACATTTTAAAGCTTGGAAGGCTTGCCCTGAAAAACTTAATTGATAGTATACATGTATACATATATAATGTTCCTAAAAATATGATGCAAAGTGAAACAATGCATATCAAGAAACAATTTTTTACAGGCCCTCCTCTAATTACAAACATAAATCTTATGCAAGTTTTGTTTGTAAATTGGGTTATTCGTAACTCAGATACTGCTGCTATTTTGGCTCCAAAAGTACTGAAGCAACTTTATATACCGTATATTCTATTTCACAATTGGAACAATTAAAAGTTTCTTATTTCATGCATTTTAATGAAAAATTCTGAAATATAAAGCTATAATCATCACCATCTTGAAGTACTGCCATAATATGTTAACTAACTTTGTAATTTTACATTATATTGGTTGCCAGATCATTTTACTTTCATATTACTTAGAACTATTAGTTTTTGAAATTTTGTGAAATTTGAAAATGAAATTTCACATTTATAAGTATGAATGTTAGTAACTAGAGGAGTGCCTGTATTAGAAATAGGTTCTTGAACTAATGTGATTACAGGTTATGCTTGGGTTCAGTTCAAGCCCTGCTGTCATAAGTTTAAAATGTCCAATATTTATGGATTCTCTACTTACAATATTTGACATTACATTCTACTTTATCATAATAAACTTAACAAATAAGAATTAGAGATTGAAAGGATTCTTTTTGTATATCAGACTATTGTTCAATGACTCTAACTCTTTGTCAATTTTATTGACTAGTCACAGGACCCCTGTGATTAATCAATAAAATTGACAAAAAGAATACAACCATCATTTCACCTGCATGTCATAAGAGGTAACTAAAGGGTATCTAATCTTAAAATGTAACTAACCATGCTGAGAAGATGAATGGTGAAGGGGACAGAAGTCATTAATGGTTTCTGTCTAAAGATTGGTCAGATAATATTTATGGATTCTCTACTTACAATATTTGTCATTACATTCTACTTTATCATAATAAACTTAACAAATAAGAATTAGAGATAGAAAGGATTCTTTTTGTATATCAGACTATTGTTCAATGACTCTAACTCTTTGTCAATTTTATTGACTAGTCACAGGACCCCTGTGATTAATCAATAAAATTGACAAAAAGAATACAACCATCATTTCACCTGCATGTCATAAGAGGTAACTAAAGGGTATCTAATCTTAAAATATAACTAACCATGCTGAGATGAATGGTGAAGGGGACAGAAGTCATTAATGGTTTCTGTCTAAAGATTGGTCAGATCTCTGTAGATGGGGAAACCTCTGGGATCTTGTATGGGTAGAAACATGCCATATCCACATTGATACTTTATTTTTGCCAGTTCAACTTTTCATAAAGGAAAATTCAAATACTATTTCAAAAATCTCAAAAAAATATCATCAGGTCTCTTTCTAAAAGAGCCTGCACTAATGCCAAAACAAACTTAACAAAATTGTCAACATCTTGTCATCACTTCTTATGTATTTTATCATTGCTCATTTTGAGAATGATGTGCCACTTGGAAAATCTCCCCATTCTTTATATGAAAAGCCATCCTAGTATATCATCAAATGTGCATACTATCAAGAAAATCATTCTGGTGATTTGCTACTAGAAGTACATCATAGTGAAGCTGATGTCTTTTTAAAATCCACCAAACTTTCTAACAAATCATTGTCATTTTCCCTGCATAATTCATCTCGAGTAATCAGTAAATCCAATTTGTTAGATATCACTGATCAGGAATTGCTGCAGGGATTTGCTGATGTAGGTGTAACAGTTGTCCATCATATAATCTGTTATGCCAATCAGCAAATTTCTACAAGAAACATCATTCTAACTTTTAACATTCCTCAGCTCTCAGAAACAATCAGTGCAGGGTATTTGCAGTGTCATATTAGACTATATGCCAAATTCTTTGATTTTTTTTCGATGCCAGTGCTATGGTCATTGTGCCAAGACCTGCTATATTAAAGCCACCTGTCCAAAATATGAAAGGAAGATCATGATGATGAAAATTCTTGTCCAAACTATATTTGTCAACTGTGGAGGAAATCATCCACCATAATCTAGATCTCCCCTACATGGAAGGCAAGTAAAAGATCCATTCAATTTGAATCAACCAGAATATATTCTATGCTGAGACCCACAAATAAGTCACCCCCTTCCATCTGGCAAAGATTTTTGTAACTGCCATAAAGACTAACACCAGTTTCATTGGGTACAAATGAAAATTTCTTACTCATCTGCAGAAGTTTTTTGAATGGATGAAGAAGATTCACAATCTTTCACAGCCAAAGAAAATATCAACAGTCATTATTTTTTTTATAAAAAAATTACCTAATTAATATGCTAATAAAACTTAGAATGCAATGAAATTAGTAAAACTCATATATAATAATTTCATCTGATGTGTTCTAAGTGTATCTTAAAAATTTCATAGCAATATATTTAATATTTTGGCCCTCTTTTGATCTTGCAATATCTTCTAGCAAATAAATCAAGCATATAAGTCACATAATTTATCTGCGTGACTACTACTAAATTTATATACCTATAAAGCAGGGATTATATATATAATCTATTAATATTGCTGTAGTACTAAATTTATATATCAAAAAGAAAATTATCTGTAAATAATCATAAATTATTACTTAAAGCAGTATAAAAAGTACTTAGTACATATAAAAAGTAAAAATAATACATAAATCAATAAATTGTACAAAATTCAGTAATTTTATTACAATTTTAAATAATTTTATTATTCTAGACACTGCCATATTGTGCCTTAGGCAGATTTATAATAACATTTATGTAAACAAATTAAAAAAAAATTCCAGTTTTTAACCTCTGCATTGGTTTGCCAGAGTAGCAATGATGTCAAATAACATCCATGGCTTATAGAGGAGTGCATCAAATGATTTGAATGGATAATTGGCCCCCAATCATTCCCCAAAAAAAATTATTCCATGTCATTTTTGGGAATGATTGAGGGTCAACTATACTCATCCAGTAGTCTGAGTCAATATAACTATCTTAAAAAAGAATGTAGCCAAAACAAGAGATTCTAAACTTTTTCTGAGGTGTATCTGTTGATCTACATCAGTGGTTCTCAACCTTTTTTCTGTTGAGGAACACTTTTTAGTATTTTAAAATTTGGCGGCACACCTAAATATTTTAAATAATAATTTAGATTTAACAACGAATTTTTATTAAACAGATTTATTGTATTTATTCTTATTTATTACAGATTACAGATACTCTTACACGAGATCATTAAAAGGAAGCCCTTATAAAGTTAAGATAATAAGTTAAAGCGCCACCTTTGCTTTTTGACTTTTTTAGAGAAACTATAATTTTAATTTAAAATTTATTCCTTAATTTTTAAATTATGAATAACGACAAAAATTTTGGCTGTCGCAGAAATTCGAGGGTTAGATTTTTCTAATGATACCCTATTTATAGGAATCGGTACAATGTTGGACTGTGAAAGGGATATCCAGCCAACCACGTTTCACTACACATATATATGATTCATATAAATCATAAATTATTACTTAAAGCAGTATAAAAAGTACTTAGTACATATAAAAAGTAAAAATAATACATAAATCAATAAATTGTACAAAATTCAGTAATTTTATTACAATTTTAAATAATTTTATTATTCTAGACACTGCCATATTGTGCCTTAGGCAGATTTATAATAACATTTATGTAAACAAATTAAAAAAAAATTCCAGTTTTTAACCTCTGCATTGGTTTGCCAGAGTAGCAATGATGTCAAATAACATCCATGGCTTATAGAGGAGTGCATCAAATGATTTGAATGGATAATTGGCCCCCAATCATTCCCCAAAAAAAATTATTCCATGTCATTTTTGGGAATGATTGAGGGTCAACTATACTCATCCAGTAGTCTGAGTCAATATAACTATCTTAAAAAAGGATGTAGCCAAAACAAGAGATTCTAAACTTTTTCTGGTGTGTATCTGTTGATCTACATATTCAAGTATAGTGATATGTAAAAAACGAAGAGTTTTATAGGCTAATATATACAATACAGTTATATAAGTATAAGCTGATCTAATCATTTAGAGAAGTTGTGCATGTCTGTGACTGCTGATTAAATTGGCAACTAGAAACAAACTTGTGAGTTTTTTTTCATTGCATCAATCATTTTTAATCTCTGTTGTTTAGGATTTTAATGTCCATCTAAAATCATAAAAATTCATCTCAAACACCCTATATAACTTGCCTATAAAGCAGGGATTATATATATAATCTATTAATATTGCTGTAGTACTAATACTAAAGAGACATTTATGTAAACAAATTAAAAAAAAATTCCAGTTTTTAACTTCTGCATTGGTTTGCCAGAATAGCAATGATGTCAAATAACATCCATGGCTTATAGAGGAGTGCATCAAATGATTTGAATGGATAATTGGCCCCCAATCATTCCCCAAAAAAAATTATTCCATGTCATTTTTGGGAATGATTGAGGGTCAACTATACTCATCCAGTAGTCTGAGTCAATATAACTATCTTAAAAAAGAATGTAGCCAAAACAAGAGATTCTAAACTTTTTCTGAGGTGTATCTGTTGATCTACATCAGTGGTTCTCAACCTTTTTTCTGTTAAGGAACACTTTTTAGTATTTTAAAATTTGGCGGGATGTAGCCAAAACAAGAGATTCTAAACTTTTTCTGGTGTGTATCTGTTGATCTACATATTCAAGTATAGTGATATGTAAAAAACGAAGAGTTTTATAGGCTAATATATACAATACAGTTATATAAGTATAAGCTGATCTAATCATTTAGAGAAGTTGTGCATGTCTGTGACTGCTGATTAAATTGGCAACTAGAAACAAACTTGTGAGTTTTTTTTCATTGCATCAATCATTTTTAATCTCTGTTGTTTAGGATTTTAATGTCCATCTAAAATCATAAAAATTCATCTCAAACACCCTATATAACTTGCCTATAAAGCAGGGATTATATATATAATCTATTAATATTGCTGTAGTACTAATACTAAAGAAAAAACTGAAAATGCAATATATTGCTTTTTTAGCTGTAATATAAGTGCTGCATTTTTTAGCACTGCTGTAATTACCTAGCATTAATATAATGTACAGTCGGTTCTAAAATGTATTGCAGGTTGCTCCTGGAGGATGAGAAACCGGTTGCCGACGTAGGACTTAGGCAATTGTTACAATTTACCTTAAAAGCACTGTAAGCTCTTGGTTAATCAGTTGATAATATGAAAAATTCACACAGGGCTCCTGGCAATTGCCCAGGGCACCTATATACATGTATATTAAAATGACACTGATGAGACTATTCAGAATGGCAATCGGCAGCACAGGCTCAGGCCAGCAAATATTTTCCAAGAGATGAGATCTGGATTCGAGCCCTGATCCTCTGGATTGAAAACTATAGTGTTTCCAGATAGTCAATTCGACCGGTAGAATAATAAAATCAGACTAAATCAAAGTATCTGTTGAATTTCCTACAGTCATATTGGATTCGCCATTTTGAATTTGAGAAACTATAATTAGATTCTTAATCTGTAGCTCAAAGCTCATATTCGATCGAACACACAACAAAATCCGACTTTCTGTTGAATTTCGGATCATCACAGTGAATCCGCCATTTCAAATTCAAAAAATTACCATTAGATTCGTAATCTGTATTCCAAAACTCCCAAATATGGCTGCAGACTGGTAATGCGTTGGCGTGCTACGCAAAAGGACCGGGTTCGCGTCCCGTATCCGGCATCTCCTGAAAAGTTTTTTCGGGGTTTCGAACCCAGTCCGGCGATTCCCGTCTTTCATTATTCGGCCCCCTCCATGGGTGTGAGTGCAGCCTATGTAACTGGCCCAGCCCCTTAGTAATCTTAAGGGGCAGGGTTTCAACCATAGAGGGGTAAAAACACCAACATATTGATTTTCATCAAAACAGAACTAATTTAAATTCCCCACACAGGAGGACCCGGGTTCGCGTCCCGGTTCTGGTCCCGGATTTTTTGGGGTACTGAGCCTGGCCCGGTGATCCCCATCCTTCACCATCCGGTCCCCCTCCAAGGGTGTGGATGCAGCCCGTGGTTGGAACTGGCCCCGCCCTCTAGTAATCTCCCTGATTGGAAAGGGGGTATAAAATATGCAAAAAAAAACATTAAAATTCCATCAAATTTTCGGGCCATCAATTTTATAACCCTCCTTTCGAATATAATTTTTTTAACCAATAAGGAAACTGTATTTTTTCTGCATGAAACTCTCAAATGGTCGAGAAATAACGATATAAACTAGACATTGGAGATTTAGCTTCCCCTTTTCTATCCCTTCAGGTGGAATTCCAAGATCTCATATTTTTTTCCTAATCAGTTCCGTGGTCCATCTATATCTCCATATCTCAGCTTTCTAGATAATAGGAAAGTATTCAAATTCCCTATCGGGACACACATACATGCATACATAATCCGTAAAAGTTTTATATATATAGAGAGAGATTCTTTTCATTAGCATTAGCAGTTAGATTCTTTTCATTGCATTTTTTATTCTTCCCATTTCAAAATGTTTGCTGGCAATGTGAAAATGTACTAGATTCAATTTTGAAAATTCGGGATTTTCACCGAATCCAAGAACAGATTTTTTCATTGACATTAAGTCCAATTTGTCCCTATCCTACACATACTGATCCACTTCACTACCCATGCGGCGTTCCAGAAGACTCTGGAATGTCTTAGCCACTTAATATTTGATACAGATAGAAAGCGATGAAAAATTTAAAAGATTAATACTGTGTAAATTACGAAAAAGAGAAAAAATGTTATTACCGAATGAAAATTAGAAAAATCAGATTTATTATGATATTAATAATAATCTTGTTAATATTTAAAATCTTTAGCTGAATGGGCTTTGGTAAATAAAATCTAGATTGAGTTTCTTAAATAATATAAGTGTAATTTGATAAACTATTAAAAGCTTAAAACCATAATTAAAACTGACCATCACTACTGGCATGTAGTACTTGTATTTCGTGGCTTGGCAACAGGACTTTAAGAAGACCCTTATATGCATCCGCAATTATCAGGTTGCCATCAGCATCAAGGCGTAAAGAGTTCGGCCGACCGCATTTATATTCTAATTCTGGAATTCCTGCAAATGTTTAAAATATTTTGTTAATTTTAGTCAATTCAATTCATAATATAATTTTTCTTGACAACATTCTCACCACAATGTGGATTATCTTCACCAGTTCGCACAACTGGCGTCAACTTATCATCTTTTATTTTATAAATCATTCCATCTCCAGCGCCAGTATAAATGTTACCTAAATGAAAATAATTTTTTTTATTTCAATATTTTTTTGGAAATTAAATAATAATAATAAAATAATATAGTTATTGTAGTTAGGTTAAAATCTTGTGATTTCAATATTTTTATGGAAATTAAATAATAATAATAAAATAATATAGTTATTGTAGTTAGGTTAAAATCTTGTGCTTATTTTTTATTATGTTTTTTGATCTTGTTAATGTAAAAATCGGCGGGTTATTTCAAAATATAAAGAAATGATGCCAACAGGCTGAGAGTTGGTTTATTTTTTTTAACTCTCCAACCGCTGAAGATTACTAAATGGCGAGGCCATTTTATATCTGATTAATTTAATTATAACGCCGAATAAATTATAAGTGCAACTTTTATAAATAGCGGTGGTCACTTCAATATCACGTACTGTATATGTAATCTTATTTCTGCCCGTTATATATTAAATATTATAATTAAACTTATCACATATAGTCTTATAATCATTCCACAACTTAAAAAAGGAAATAACAGGAAAAAAATTTTCGTGTGATTTTTTTGTCTTTTTATAGTCTATAGGAAATGTTTAACAAAATCGCAGTGCATTTTTTGCTATTTTGAATTTACAAAGAAGCATTATTCAAACAGTGAGTTAAAAGACAGAACAGCCAAACCACAAAGACTTAAACGAAATTTTACTGCAACAGAAAGAACGAAACATAACCAGTTTGATGGTTGCTGGAAGAGTAAATTCAATATTATAATGAGTGTAAATAATTGCAGAATAATTGCTAATTGATCAAACCTATTGGAGATTGCTATTTCTGCTTAGAAAGTAAGTATAGTACAAATAGAACGTAAGACATAAATCTTAGTGACATTAATAAATAACAATACAGTGAATTAAATAACATATCACAATTAACTTTTATTTCTGAAGTTTGAATAATTTCACTTATTTTAAATTTCCTCTAATATTCCTCTTAAATATCGAAAAAATATATATGCAGGGTGTTTCTTAACATCCGTACCATCTTTTTTCTCGGAAACGGGATGAGATAGGAAGTAGGGGAAGATTTTTGATTACCAAAGTATATCCGAAGAATCGAATGGGAATGATAAAAATTTTGTGGGCTCACCGGAAGTAGGGCCACAAGGGGGTCAACTTTGAAATCTCCAATGGAAACGAATGCCGATTTTGGCATAATTGGATAGAACTGTAAAAAATAAAACTTTTGTTTTGAAAGTTTTTTAATATCACCTACGGATTGTGAGAATTCACAAAAAAAAGACGCTGCAGCATGTATTAACAATAGGCTATTCAAGCAATAAAAAGAAGAATCTGACAGAGGACATCTGTGTACATCCATGGCGTTCATAAAGGGCTGAAACAAGTCCAGAAACCCTTGTTCTTGAGTATTGCTCATGCCAAACTGTGATGGCGAAAGATTTGTCGCATCTGCAGTTCGAGTGCTACTACCGAGTACAGAATTGGCCTTAAATCTGCATAATACTGTTCTTTGCTGTTTCAATAATATTCCGCAATGTACACAGATGCCCTCTATCTGATTCTTCTTCTTTATTCTTATCGATTGCTTGAATAGCCTAATCGTCGATACTTGTGGCATCATCATTTTTTTGTGATATCTCACAATCCGTAGGTGATATTAAAAAACTTTCAAAACAAAAGTCGTTTGATTTTTACAGTTCTATCCAATTATGCCAAAATCGGCATTGGTTTCCATTGGAGATTTCAAAGTTGACCCTCTTGTGGCCCTACTTCCGGTGAGCCCACAAAATTTTTATCATTCCCATTCGATTCTTCGGATATACTTTGGTAATCATAAATTTTCCTCTACTTCCTATCTCATCGCGTTTCCGAGAAAAAGATGATACGGATGTTAAGAAACATTCTGCATATATATTTTTTCGATATTTAAGAGGAATATTAGAGGAAATTTAAAATAAGTGAAATTATTCAAACTTCAGAAATAAAAGTTAATTTTAATTCACTGTATTGTTATTTATTAATGTCACTAAGATTTGTCTTACGTTATATATGTACTATACTTACTTTCTAAGCAGAAATAGCAATCTCCGATAGGTTTGATCAATTAGCAATTACTCTGCAATTATTTACACTCATTATAATATTGAATTTGCTCTTCCAGCAATCATCAAATAGTAGCATATTCTATATACTACATATGAGTTTTAATAACTTATAATTTAAAAATAATAATAATAAGATTATATAGGAAAAAAACCACATAAATCATTATTTATTGAAATTTTTTATAAAAATATAAGCAGATTTCAAAATATATAATTTAGAATTTATTATTATTATTATTCATTACCTTCTTTATCAGCTGTGAAAGATTCAGGCGCAAAAATTTTGTTTTCAAACAATCTTTTGGCATTTTGAAGTTTGGTATTGACAGCTAGAGGACCTTTTAGCTCAGGTGGTGAAGCGGGATAACTACATATGAATTAACAAAATATGATGTATTATACATAAAATAATTTCAAAATTTTATAAAATTATAACTTTAAAATATTATTTGTGTTGCAATAAGACACGAGCCATCAGAATTATCCCACATTTGGTGATTTTAATTTTGAATATTTATGCGATCAGTCGACAGAATATATTAAATCTTTGTATAAAAGCAAAACTAAAAAGTAATTAAATTTTCAAAGATTAAAATGTACTTTTGAAATTTTGTATTTTAAATAGTATCTCTAATTACACGAACCTTCTGTGTTATAAATGAAAATTAAAAGTAGAGAAGCAGAGTATTCACAATGGAGTTTTTATGGATAGTAGAATTCATATTATCTGCGATATCATGAATAATAAAAAGTTTCTTTCAAAAAGTTTTGCTCAATGTGATTTTATGTAAATATGCTAGTCTGCCAATAGCTAGAATAATACACTATGAAGTAATGTGATTTTTTTGGTTTAAGGATTATTAGTTATCTAGTAACTTTCATAAGTATTTCATTATAAATAAATTAATTTCTAAAGCAGACACGAGCAATTAAGATTTCTGTGGAATTTCTAAATAATTGCAGTCAAACCTGTTTTGTGCGGTTTTTTGTGCAATTTTTTTGTGCGGCAGATTAAAAAAATTCCATCAAATGCATATTATGAATAAAATTTAATTAAAAAATGTAATTTAAAAAGAAAACAACAGAAGGCTGTCAAAATAACAAAATTAAAAAGAATCCAACACATGGCCCACCCGATATTACTGTACTTGTACATATTGTGCCATCTAGTAACAGTAGTTGATAACCGTCGTGTGATAAACGTACTAAAAAAAATACATACCTCTTAACCGAAAAATATTCCGGTGTATAAATTCACTTTTTCCTTGTTTGGAAAACCAATTTCTAGCTACATCGTGAGGACCGAAAAATATTCCGGTGTATAAATTCACTTTTTCCTTATTTGGAAAACCAATTTCTAGCTACATCGTGAGGTTTTTGATGTTTTGAATTACATATTTTCTATGTGGGACTTTTTTATGCTATCCCTATTTACCGCATAAAATTTTTTTTAAATGTGTTGCAAACAATATATTTTATAGCTGCTTACGAAGTTTCAGGATATTTTTTTTATGCGATTTCTTTTATGCAGTCCCTATCCCCCGCACCAAAACAGGTTTGAGTGTAATACTGATAGGATTTATTTTATTGCGAAATATTTATATTATCTTATAAATAGTAGTATATTTATAACTGAGACACTGATAAATGATAAATGACATAAACGAGACACTGATAAATGATAAATGTATATGTAAGATAAATATCTTGATCTTAAATAATTTCTATAGCTACTTATAGCAACTGATTTCTAGAAGTTGTATGAAAAATATTATTTCATTATAATATTCAAAATCAGTATAACATATACGATTATAATATATTAATAACATAATGATATAATCAGAATTTAAAATACAAGTATCCCTTCTATAACACGGCTTCGCTCTTAACATGATTTGAAAAATGCAGAAATTCTCATATAACACGGTACTTCTACATCGCGGTTTTTACTTAACACATTTAGAAAATTACTTTTACTCTCCAACAAAACAAAATATTTTCATTAATTTTTGTAAAATCATATTAGAGAGAGACAATACACACACAAACTGCAATTATTGGGAAATACTTTGCTAAAATTAATCATAGATGCAATTTCGCTAGTTTGCCGTCAGAAGGACGATATTGAACGATATGCAATATATTTTTGATTTCGATTTGAAATTGAGTTAATTGAATTAATTTTAAAATTGAATTAATTGGTGACCATTGAGTAATTTGTGTTCGGAGTGTTCAGTCCTTGGATAAAAAATAAGTTTTTATTCTTCAATAGAGAATGTGAAAGAGAAAAAAAGCTTTTTTATTCATAAATTTGGGTGTTGTTAAAGAACGATTGTATTCTAGCGAGTGATAGTGGTTAAATTACATATTTTGTTTAAGAGAGCGGAAGATACACAAACTTTAAATGTATATAAATGTTCAGAAAGTGAAGTTGATATTGTTAAAGAAAAAACATTCTCGTTTTAAATGAACAGTAGTAAGGAAGATATAATTATTAAATGAATGTTATATAAGCTGCATACTTTTTTCCCGTTTGTTTTACGTATATTGTTTCTTTAAGGTCTTACGTATATATTATTTCTTCCTTTATGTTTCGTGTTATTAAAATTAATAATAAAAATTAAGTTTCTTATGTGGAATTAAAGAAAGTTATTTATTTTTCAATTGGTTTTGGACGTAACTCTCCTTTTTGTAATTGGTTCCAGGTCTCATATAACACGGTTTCACACAAATCGTGTTATACGAGACGCTGTTTTTCAGAAACCTATCTACCGTGTTATAGAAGGGATACTGTATATCCGAGGAAGCACAATTATAATTTGCTTCCTCGGAGAGAAGCAAAATATAACTTATGTTTATATTTATAACAATAATTTAATATCAGTACAGAAGAGTACGAAAAATAATGTAAAATTAAAGATCAAATCGCATACACTGAAAATTTGAAACCGAATTGGAGAAAACTGTATTAATTCGGGTAACAACAATTGGTTTTCGAATTCGATAAATAAATATCAGTACATCCTATCGCTATCTAATTGAATTATCGTAAACTTATGTTAATTATGAAATTTGGTGCAATCACCAATAAACATTGCAAAATTCTCGGACTGTTTTATTATCCATAACTTAGAATTTATAATATTTGTAAATTTATCACATTAACTGAAAATTTCTTTCTTTAATATAATTTATAATGAATATAAATGTTGCGTTTATGTTAATGCAGAAAAAAATATTTCTCATTAGTTAAATTTGAAAATTGACGATTCCTATCAGTATTAGTCTGTTTATCCATTTAACAAAAACAAAAAAACAAACTATATGTAATTCCGTTTAGTTAATTTTTTCAGTCCGTTTCCAATTTCAACTATCAAGTGATGTTAGAAACAAGATGAAGGAAAAGATAACTTTTCCATTGTTGTATAAATTGTACTTATAAGTTAATAGCTATTATATATATATATTAGTTTATAAATTGCTCTACTAGAGTCCATTTACTTCTCCGAAGAAAAGTCCATTTACTTCTCCGTAACTGTGCCTGGAATTTCCAGACTTTGTAATCCCTATATTAAATTTTCTGTAATTTTATACAATATTTAAATTTAGCTTTTATCTGAAATTTTACATAGAAATATCTGAATCGATACACAGTATATAGATTGCGAAACTATAAAAACAACAAGCTTCAGTTGTTATCATATTCGTTGCGATTTTTCAAAAGTTAACGATCTTTATTATTGAAAAATAGTGTTTCCAGGCATAATGCAGTTTTAAGAAAACGCGAAGTGATGACAAGTAATAACTTTATCAATTTTATAAAGAAAATTTCCTATAATTAATACATTTTACAGTTAGGAATATTTTAAAGTTTAATCAATAAGAGACTTATAATTTAATTAAGATCCCGATTTCTTTTTAATGAAAAGTAAGTGGTTTGAATATATTTCTAGAAAAGAATATGCTATTATGTAAAGTTTGAAAAACAATTGTTGTAAGAAGAGTAAAATTAAAAACAATAATTGATAATTATTCAAACTTCTTAAAAATTTAATAATTTAAAAAATTCAAATAAAATTTTTATAGAAAGTTAGTAAAATAAACTAAATTAAAAGGGAGAATAATTATAAATATACTAAACCCTTGCTAATCCCGTTAATTAATCGGATTTCGGATAATTCGATTAATTAACGGAACTGAAATATGAAAAATTCATTTCAGAAGAGATTATTTACAACTTATAAGTCTTTTTAATATCAATAGAGTCATTTCATGTCAAGTGATCTAAAAGACCCTGATCGATCCTTTTCAATTATGCTGAAACTTTGTGTGTATGTACAGGTTTCAGAGAAAGCTGTGCAAAATTTCAATTCAAGAAATGGTGTGGTTGAAACACCAGGATGTGATTGAACCGAATTATAATGCAATTCAATCACGAATAATTTTTAAAGTTTCAAATACGATTATTGCATAACCATAATATCTAGCGCACTGGTTCTTTGTAAGCTTGTTCAGTTTTTTGTGCTAAATCCAAAAATTTTATCATCAAAGTTCATTGATAAAATTTGACCAATGTTTGAGAGCATGATTTCATCTGTTTTCGACACTTTGAATTTAATTTTTCTTCTACCATTGAAAACAGTAGATTTTGAATTACAAAAATAATGGTTTTCCAGTTTTGAATTTTTAAAGTTCTTCGAAATTAGGCCATTTGACATGGAATAACTCAATAAATAAATGTATTGTCTTTTTATCATTTTTAAATAAAGGTTCTATAGCGATATTTATTATTTATCATCATTACCTATATCATTAAATTTTCCATTTATCTGTTTTTTAAATTTTTTGTGTTTTGTGGTTATCTTTTGCTTTACTAATCCGGATGATTTCTTTCCCAATTACTCCAGATTAGAGAACGTTTACTATAATTGAAAATTTTACCTGAATGATTGAGGTTCGATTGGTGATTCCAAACGCCACAACAAACCAATTATAAAGGCAATAGCTATTATGCTATAACGAATCCTAAAGGAAAAAAAATCATAATTTATTATAAATAAGTACTATACAATATGTTGTGTGGTTTCTTAGAATACATACCAATTATTCTTTTCTTTAATTTATATTATATTAGATTTATAATTATTTCAAAAATAGTTAATTTTAATAAAATTAAAGATTAATCAAAAATTACACTGGTAGATACATATGAGTCATTTCTTAAGTTTATATATATCTGTATGTATATTGTATATATTTTCAAAACTAATTTCTTTGACGATTTTAAATATTGATAGCTAACTTTGCATTTTATTATAAAATACAATTTATTTAAATCTAATACTTTGAAGGGGGAACCAATATGATTTCTTTGACGATTTTAAATATTGATAGCTAACGTTGCATTTTATTATAAAATACAATTTATTTAAATCTAATACTTTGAAGGGGGAACCAATATTACAATATACTACATTGTATGATTAATACAATATATATATCATTATCAGGAACAAAATTATAAATTTATTTAATTAATAAAATAAAATATTTTATGAAAAATAAAAGTATAGAGCCTATATGAAAAAAATATTTTAATTAATTAAAAACATCGAAATTATATGTTAAAATTAAATTAAATTTAAATTAATTAATTAATTTAACGATAATGTTCAAAGACTGTTATTGTTGACATTCCCTAAATCATCATATTAAAGTGAGAAATAATAATAATTTTGGACTTTACCTAGGTAATGTCAACATTATCGGATCAATATTTTGTAGTCAGGAAAACTATTGAGACCGTTAGACGGTTATTTACGAATTCTGATTGGCTAATTATATCATGCGTCTTCTCGGTGATCCTGCCCTTTTACCTCGATTATTCACTCGAGACGAATATGTTGTAAAGTTGCCAGTTGGGAGGATTTCACGCCCAATTGGGCTAGTTTTGAGGTGTAGTTGCAAATTGTAAAATTATTTGAATTAATAACAGAACTAAAAAAATGCAATTTTCATTAAACATAAATTTTTAATCCTTCTCTTTCTTCAAATTATAATTTAAATAATATAAATAAATATTAATTTTTCCTTGAATTGCTTAATTGTTATGCCAATTGGAAATAAACCAGTACCATAAGAGACTATTTAGTTTTTTTTTTTATTTGTTATTTTGTAAATTCTAATAAAGAAATTTTCATTATTTGGCTTTCAATAAACCTTAAGTTAATATCTACATCTGCGTAACCTTTATAATTTTGCATTTTAATGTCTTATGTTTGGTAACGTCAACAATGCCTAGTGAAACTGCACATTACCTATACCATAGTCCAGGGTTGGGCAAAAGGCGGCCCGCGAAGACATCTTGAATGGCCCGCCGCATAAACTAAAACACATTACAATTTCAAGGCCCATATTTGTAAAATTCTACTCGAAAAGAAAAAATAAAATAATGGATATTTTTGTAGTGTAAAATAATACAAACTCTCTCTACTGTACATGTACAATACCGAGGCATTCCAAATTTTGATGATACAGTGGGTGATCGGTTAACGAACAAATCGGATAAGGAACACTTTTTTGAAAGATTTTTATGTTCGGTTAACGAACACATGTTCGGATAACGAACACTTCACAGAACAAACTATCGGATCCGCGGACTGACCGAATGACCGATGAGCCGGATGGCTGCGTGGTAACGCTGGGCTATTCTGGAGAATCCGGGGGTCCCACTCCTCTAAATTTTAGAAGGGATCTGGACCCGGACCGTTGAAACCCATCCTTCAATCTTCCGGTTGACCCATCGTGGGTGATGGTCAGCCTGTGATGATGGCGGCTCTATAAGTGGCCGCCGCCAGATAAAAATATGACCATTGCATTCGGACTATATGACTATATGGTGTGGATTCATTGCTAATCCCGGCTAAGAATGACGGGGATCGACGGGAGAGCCCGACTTCATGATCATGATAAGTGTTTTCAAAGGGTGGGACTCGAGATTTGAACCAGGGTCCTCCAGAGTGAAAAGCCGAAACGTTTCCACGTAATCAATCCAACCGACAAAAATGGGTCTTTATTTATAAAGGTTACTTATTTATACATATAAGCCATATTTTGAGGGGCCCCGTGAAAAATATTCCAATCGGGCCCCACACTAACTAGATCCGGCACTGCCTTGACTGACAAAAAATCCTATCACACTATGAACAGCAACCTTAGTGCTTCACTGTTTAATAATAATCAATTGGAAAGTGACATAAAATTGTAAAGAAAAGAAGGGGATTGGCTCTCTCTATTTTGTTTTACAAATAATAACAGAAACAGCAAAAAATATGAATCAACAGAAATTATTAATATTGTTTAATACAGTAATTTAATTTATGATGACTCATATTTTACTTAAAAATTGATTACTATATTGTTCAATAATGATTAGATTAGAAAAATGATCAAATATCTCCTTTTAATGCCAAAATCTAAGAATGTGACCCTGACTTTATAACACTATGTCAATGGAGATTTTGGTTTCAGCTAACATAATTTCAATTAGTCGTATTTTCAGGAACTTAATTCCAATGTTAAACGGACCCACTGTACCTTATTATATATGAATAATTGTTTAGCCTATGTATTATTTACATATTTATATAAAAGACATGCTAATTCTGCCTACTATTTCATGTAACTAGCAAATTTCATATTTAAAAGGTGGATTTTTGTAGAGTACATAGCTATAAATAGTAAAATGTTTCTTTCTACATTGCTTCAAACATCAGGATAAAAAATACTTTGGATAAAAATATTTGAATTAAATCAACACAGTTTATTTTCTAAATTTTTTAATTCATTTTGAGTAGTCGAGAGTTTCTTTTCATTTTTTGTTACATTATATTTTACAAACTAGTAAATAATAATAATGAAAATTAATAGGTAAGATAAAAAAAAGTTAATTTTCTAAATTTTTTAATTCATTTTGAGTAGTTGAGAGTTTCTTTTCATTTTTTGTTACATTTTATTTTACAAACTAGTAAATAATAATAATGAAAATTAATAGGTAAGATAAAAAAAAGTTAAGGAAACTAAAAAAATATCAGGTAATAGTTTCATTGAATATAATATCAGTTTGATCTAAAAGTTTTATCTTCATTTTCATCCATGGTTAGAAACATGTTTTGATTGTTAATTTCTAATTTTTTTTTCTGTTTTTGATATTCTTTACTTTATAATGATGTTATCTCTATTTTTGCAATGTATTCTGTTTTGATCCAGTGTAATTATATTACTTGAACTAACAGGAAAGAAGATAATATATAAACAAAAAGTAGTTTATAGATAGATGATAATTAAATTCTATGAATTTTAAAAATTTAGTTAAATCTCATCTACATGCAGGTACAAATGAATGTTGAAATATTGCCAATAGATTCAATAAAACTAAATTTTTTTACCTTTGTTAGTTATATAAGATATGCCTGATCTAGTTTTATTATACACAGTATCTATATCAAGAAATCTCATCTACATGCAGGTACAAATGAATGTTGAAATATTGCCAATAGATTCAATAAAACTAAATTTTCTTACCTTACTTTGTTAGTTATATAAGATATGCCTGATCTAGTTTTATTATACACAGTATCTATATCAAGCAGTAAAATAATATACAATAGTTCTGTTGGTACAGTTTTATTGTATACTAGGCAACTGGTGTTTACAACATAATTGGCTAGAATTGTGCAGTCAGTTATGTTGTTTATGCATTTAGCTAGTTTTGGGCATAATGCAGCATAAATATAGCCACTAAGCCCATTAAAGTGTATATTTTAGTATATTTAAATTAAAGTATCTTATGATATATTGTAAAATTTAAATCAGTGCTTCTCAGCCTTTTCAAAGCATGACTTAAACTTGAATCACATTTTGAAAACTAAATTTGAGAACTAACCATAGACACAAAGAAGTATCTAAAAAATCGGTAGTTCTCAATCGTTTCAAAGCACCTATTTTTGGATCATGAACCATAGATTGAGAAGTGCTGATTTAAATAACATATAATACAAATAGGCAACAAATAACTGTTTTAAAAAGAAAAATACTTTGAAAACTGATGTTAATAGCTAATTGAACTATGTGCCATTTGTTATTAATTCTTAAATCAGTAGTCAAGTACAGTCTGACCCATTAACATGCGGAGTCAGAGTCCATTGTTACCAAACCGTGGGTTAAGTGAACTGTGAGTTACAGTATTAATATAAATTGAGCGATAATAATCGGAGTCCATGGTTACCAAACCGTGGGTTAAGTGAACTGTGAGTTACAGTATTAATATAAATTGAGCGATAATATAAGTTCCAACATTGATATAAATTTTCTGTGTGATTTGACCAATACAAAATGGTTGAACATGCAGCTTATCTTACTGATCATGAGATTTAATGATGAAGATGTCTAGGAGTGATATGACAAGCGATTGCTTATCAAGGTAGCCATGTTAAAACTGTATATCAATGGGGTCCGGTAGTAATGCAGTCATTGTAATTCAGAGCAATTACTCATAGCATACGTGTATCAATCAGGGCTGGGGAGCTGGCTTGAAATAGGTTAGGCTCCGGCTCCGGAGCTACAGTATTACTCATAGCATTTTTATTTGTATAACAATAGAATCCTATTGTTTATGCATCTCTTAACTTTAAACATGAAACTCAAATAATTTACAAAAGAATTTGAATGATTCATTTTCATATCCACTCAGTATGCTATATTAAGATGAAGTTAGTGTTTGTAAATAAATGTTTGGCTCTAAAATTGATCAGAGATTATAATATTAGAAGTAATTGGATTTATATTATAAATTTTCATTTTCAACTCAATTTTTTCGTTTATCTCTAGGCTATACATAAAATATATAATGTTCATAATTTACATAAAATTGCCATGAACAAATATTAATTAAATTAGGGAGCTCCTGTAATAATTAGTTAATGAATTATGAATGTATAGTTTTTCTATCCAATGGATTTTATAACCACTAAAGCAAAACAGAAACTTTATAAAATGATCTTTTTATATAATTTTAATAGAAAATAAAAACATATAAATAAATAACTTTACAATAAATAATAACATTTTAAACTACTAATTAAATATCTTGCCAAATTTGGATAAATTATTTTGTTAAAACAAATATTGCATTTCTTTAAAGCATCCTGCTAATGTTACAAATAGTGTAATTTCTGGTATTTTGTCTCGTTTTTAACTGGATATTAAATTTAGACGCTTGAATAAAAGCTATCCATAAATTTTTTCTTGAAAAAAATATCAACTTTTATTAGTAAAACTATATTTTTAGTTGATTTTCAACATAAAAATCAGAATAAACACATGAATTCATTCTTTTTTTGACACACTGATAAAACTTGGAAGGGTTAGATGGAAGAGGCCACAGTAATATAAATAACAAAAACTTTGTAGTGTTTGTTTTTGATATCAGTTAAAATAAAAGTTTTTTATAAAGATAAATAATAGTGCCAGATTATGTTTTGCTAAAATTTCTGAATTTTAAATTGAGAATTTTTTGTAACGTATATTTTTAAAAAATGCTAGATTTTAGAGAGCTTAATTGATTATAGTAAATACAATAATAATAATTCTGTGATATCAATTGATATCATTAACCAAGATTCCACTGTGATTTTTATTATTTTTTTAAATACAAATGTAAGTTTCGTATACAGGTAGTTCCCAACTTTACAAGGTAATTCGGACCTGAAAATTGTTCATAAAGTAAGAACTCAGAAATTAAGAATTAATTTCCCATAGATATAATGTTAAAAATCAGGAGTTCCATGCTCAGCAATGAAATTTGATCACAATAAAATTAAGCAATGACCAACAAACTCAATAATTTAAGATTTAAATAATGATTTATTTATCTAAAGAATGAAAATATAGTCTTTAAAATCAAGCAAATTATTATAATTAACATTTATATAACAAATAATTTATTTTTCATTATTATTAACATATAAGTAGATGAGCTTTTATACAGATGTTAATTATAATAACATCTGTATAAAAGCTCATCTACTTATATGTATAAAAGTTATTTTTGGATAGCAGCAGGTCTTGTGAACAATCAAGTCAATAATGAAGAATTTCTGATCAATTTTCAAAAATTTTATAAAAGCAAAATATTATTCAAATTAGTCAACTTGCTCTAATCACTGCTTATACTTTTATATAATGTTAATATATAACTAAAGCACTACTAGCAGTTGAGAAAAATGTTTTTAATAACCAAACGTTTTTGGCACAATTGCCATCTTCAGGCTTCACAAATTAGACTAGAACTAGGTTTTTTAAAAAATTTTCACATTCAAACAAATATACGTTGTTATGGTTACAAACAGCTCGTTAAAGTAGAAACTAAAAATAAACAAAAATATGGAAAAACACAAAAATATATAATATTTTATGGTTACAAACAGCTGGTTAAAGTAGAAACTAAAAATAAACAAAAATATGGAAAAACACAAAAATATATAATATTTTTATACGTGGCTAGGGTTGAAAAAAAAATTATAAAAATATAATAATGCATAAATTTTAATGTAAATAGTGTTAAAAATATACAGTCTTAATGGGGTATAACTCTAGTGCCTTATATCAATCTAGTTTTATCTTGCCCTATTGCATATTTCATTATATTGCATATTATCTTGCTCTATTGGGTGGAGGTTCAAATGCTGGTTCCTCATTTATGATCTCCTCCCTGTTTTTTCTTCTTAATATCTCAATTGATTCAGTTAATAAAGCCTGTGTTGGTGCATTCACTTTCCTTATTATTCTGGCTTCATTCCATTTTATTTTGAGTCTCTGGTGTAGATTTCAATGGCTAAGGCTGTTGTTAATTTTGCTTTTTCTAATCTCTTTTATGCTCCTTTATTCTCTGGACCAAGGTTCTTCTAGTTACCCCTACGTATGCAAGTACTTATCTCTAAGGCAATCATATTATGATTACCTTAGACCTCATAGTATGAAAATGGAAATTATTTACATAATATGCTGATAAAACCAGAGGGTGTTAGTTATTTCCTGTTTATGGCCACTATTTTTGATTTTTCCACTTTCATAGCAGATGATTGAATTTTTGTTACAAATCTGCTCATAATATTAAAAATCTGTGATAATATATTGTACCACTATTTAAGTGTGGTTTGAAATGCCTTCTTATGAATATTTAGCATTTATTTATTGCAATTAACATTCATATTTTCAATTTTTTTAATACTTCTTATTTGAAAAGTTGCCAAATCCAGGAATTTTTAAATCAAGAACTGTCTATATTTATTATAATTTATGAATGAATAAATTTTATATATTATTGAATTAATTTCATCTATAATGATTATTTTAATTTTACATGACAAGATTTTTTAGTTTGATTTTTGTGAATATTATGTTAATTTCATAAAATATTTATTGTTATAATTATTTTCTTTCTATTTGATATATTTATGGAATAAGTGCATGTTGTTTAATTTTAGGTGAAAAGAGGTTTCAGTGTGCAGAGTGTCTGAAAAAATTTATGAGGAGTGATCATCTGTCAAAACATTTGAAAACTCATCAAACTAAAAAGGCAGGAAATTCGGTTGGTGGTGGAACAGAAGAATTTGCGGGAGACAGTTGTGATTTGACAATGACTGTTGATGTTGACCAAGAGAATGATCTATACATTAGTGAAGGTGCTTTGGATGGTAACCAGCAACTCAGCACATGATAATGCTGTTTATAAAATAACAGAAATTCTGTTATTTTATATGAATCATGTATACTTCTTTATGCAGTAAGGTTTTAATTACAACACTGATTGTAAAAAAAATTACTATCCAAATTTGTTTCCATAAGAAAGGACTAATTGTAAATATAAGTCGGTATCATCAAATGGTTCTTTACAGCTGGTGCTAATAATCTAAAAGGGAAGAAAGTTATATTTGAGAATATTTGTGACTTATTTAATAATAATAAATCCAGCTGTATTTTTATGCTAAATTTGTACTTTGAAATATCAAAACATTGCACTAATTTTTTTGTTTTAAAAAAATTAATTGATAGGATATTTTATATACTTAGATCTTAGCATTTGTTCAAGTCCTTTTCCAACACTTGATTTGAAAGTTTAAGAAATCAAGTTGATTTAAGTCATAAAATAAGAATTAGTTAAATGATTTAATTGAAAAAAAATTATGTATATGTAAAATAGATTAACAGAAAACCACACTTCCCATATATTGTAAATATTTGAACATTTCTTGATATGCAGTGCCTTTGTATAAAATAAGAAGTTTCATTTGCTACAGTCTGATGTACAATTCCTAGAAAGATATTTCAAGATATCCATATACAATATATCATATATATATATATAGTATATACACAAGTATATACACACACATATATAAATTTATATATATATATAAAATAAAAAGAAAGAATACTACTTGTTTATTATATACTTTATTATGCACAAATTATCAAATGAAGTCGACAAGGCCATTTTGCCTAAAATTCCCATCTGTTTTTATGGAAAATTCTATAAAGGTACCAATCCTATATGTAATACTTTAATTTCTTAGTTTTTTGAACTGAAATCAATCAAGATTTGATAATGGTAAATTTTGTAAACATTGTGATAGCTTGAAATGCCAACAGATCTTTTAATCTAATTTCTAACCTATGTTCCATTCTAGGTTTGGTCATTAGGAGGATTAAGGATGTATTAATTTAATTTGAAATCGAGTGGAAGTACATTTTTTATGATTGTATGTGTGCCAGTATTAATTTTTAAATGTTTACTTAGAATAAACTGTGAATTTAATTTCAAACAAAAAGGATTTGCACTATTTGAAATCTTCTAAATCACTGATGTACTTCTTTGATTTGTTATTAAATTTCACAGAAATTTTATCTTATTGGAATGATTGCTTTTTTATGCCTCTCTTGTCTGTTTTTATTATAAAGAAATATGAGAATAAAACTTATTTCCTCTGAATTTCAGAAATAATTATATATTAAGATAGTTTTCTGTTTTACCAGCAATTTTATTTAAGTATTTTCTCTCTCTAAAGGTGCGTTCTCATGAGTCAAGTTTAGTTGACAGATTATAGTTGATCAACAAAAGTTGAATGAAAACCATAGTGAGAACCTTTGTTTCAATAGAGTTGATCAACTTTTTGGTAGATCAAGAAAAGTTTGACAGAGTCAAACTTTATTGTTCAAGTGATGAGTCATCCACCATTTACTTTCAAGTTGAAATTTGTCTTGAAACATGTGAACTTCAGTTGACTGTCAAGTTCGCTTTCAATTGGTCACACCACGCGTGCTTGTGTTTAGTTTGATATAAAATAGTTTAAAAAATGAACCTCAAGTGATCTGAAAGTGTGATCAAAACGAAATATATCTGCTTTATTATTATATTGGTTTATCTGCTTTCAAATTTTTCTGCTTTCTAGTTCTAGAGTTTTTTTTTTGCTACGGCCCGCAGAACAATGCTAAAGTACCCAATGTGGCCCTCATGGCAAAAAGTTTTGAGACCCCTGGACTAGATAAATATAAAAATAAAGATGCTAGAGAAAATGCTTTGGGTTCTTGCTCTTGTTAAATAAAATTTGTTTTTAGTTTTTCTTTTAACAAAAATGTTAGTATCTGCACTGACTGCACAACTTCACTCACAATTGCTTTTGACGCCATTTTAAAACTGAAACTGTTGATCAGTTTCTATTGAAATGTGTGAATAAAAACTGATTTAAGTCGTATTCAACTTTTGTTGATCAACTATAATCGGTCAACTAAACTTGACTCGTGAGAACACGCCTTAAACAAAGTTACAGGAAACTTTTGCAATTGCATAACTTTTAAATTTTTTTTGTTTGTTAAATCTTTTCAAAATATTAATTCATAAATTATTAAATACAGTAATCCTCAAAAGTTACATTGTAGGTTGTTCCAAAGAGATGACTTAAATTGAGTCAGATTTTCCCATAAATGTAATGTTAAAATGGAGTGATTTGTTCCAGACAAAAAAATTTGATCAAGAAAATCAGATATACTCATTCTGTACATATGAAATATTTACAAAAAATATGAAATTGACAAATCAAATGATAATTTAATGCATAAGTGGCATTCTCTCTTGATCTATAGCTGGGGCACCTGTATAATTGTTAAAATACAATAATAAAAATTGCAATGAAAAAGTCCTTAACCATACCTTAAGTAAATTAAGCACTGAATTTTGAGAGATAAATTTTTGTAAAAACAAGCATGCATTCTCTATTCCTTGCTTTGTTGTTCATTGCTTGTTTGATTCAAAGTCCTCAAGAATCTCCATATAGATTCAATAAGTCCAAACCCTTCAATCAATTTTCAAATTGTCATGATCTGATTTTCTGGCTTAGGTTAAAATCAAATTCTTCAAGCATGCTTTGCTTCCATATTTCAGTAAGATTATCAAGTTTCAGATCCTCATTATGGAATTTAGCATCTCAAAACATCTTCAGATATAACTTCCAAATAAAGTTTGCTGCCATAAAGGGTTCTTGTTATATAGGCAACAGAAGCATATATGGCAGCAAACTTGATTTGGAAGGTAATAGGATTAACAATTTAGAATGGTATTTGAATCCTGAATAAACTGAAAAGATAAACTTTCTTCTAGATGTTCTTTATTGTTTTGTCAGCAGCTTCTGTCTATAAATCTCCTTATAATCTTTGCTGTATATAGAATATTGAAGGCCTTCCAAAAATCATTCAATATCTTTTTCCTATTAAATTTTATACTGCTTTCCATTCTACTGGATACTAAGGACCAAGACATTTCAATACTATGAAGTCTTTCTTTCTTGTTATATATTCCTTTTATGTAGAAAGTAACTAAATAGTGAAAATATTCCAGCATTCATGGCTGCCTATACAGGTTGATGATAAAATATCCGGCAATCAGTATTCCGGTTCCATCAATTTTTCGGCATGAATGTCAGAGTGCATTTTTAAATTTACTACGTTGGCGTGCCATTGTTTTCTGAAGGTGACATTTTATATTTTGATGGTCCTTATTCCATATTCAGATGTTTGGTCATGCTTGCAACCAGGGTTGCCAGATTGGCTTTTTTGACACCAAATGAGTTCTTTTTGGCATTTTTTGCTTATTGGCATTATATAAAATCTTTAACTTTTTTTGAGGGTAGAGTAACAAATTAAAATTCTGTAGAACTATTTTATTTAGTTGAATTAACATTCTGCAAAACTACAGTCTTTTATGTAGTTATTGAACATTAAAATTTCACTTGCTTTTCATTTAATTTTATTTCTTTAAAGTACTGTACAAATAGTCCTTTTCTCTTAAATATATACTCCATATGTATATATCAAAAATCTGGAATTTTCGAAAATCCGACAATCCTCAGGTCCCGAAGTTGCTGGATTTTTTATCATCAACCTGTACTTGTAGTGGGTAGATTATGAGGTGAGAAATTGATTCAAACTGGGCTAAATCTTTTTTGAAGAAATCTGGAATTGAACCCAAATTCTCCAGGATGAAGTGAAACATAATTCCACACAATTGACTCATTTTTCACTCTAAATCAATGGAAATAGAGCCTCCGAAAAAGTCATCTGGTCTTAAAGATTTTAAATTCTTCTTTGGTAGACCTTCCAACCCCTTTGGATTTTCATCCAGTGGCCAATCTTGAATCCAGGTCATAGTTTAATTCAGCGTTTCTCAAACTTTTTTCATTCACGACCTCATTTTTCATTTCAAGATTTTTCGCGACCCCATTTTTAATTACGAGATTTTTCGTGACCCCAGATATTAAATATGAAATCGACCCTATTTTTCATTGCGAGATTTTTCGCGACCCCAAGTATTAAATATGAAATATATTACGAGATTTTTCGCGATCCCAGGTATTAAATATGAAATAAAACATACAAATCTTTTTCGTGACCCCAGGTATTAAATATGAAATAAAACATACAAGTACACCATTACGAGATTTTTCGCGACCCCAGGTATTAAATATGAAATAAAACATATTACGAGATTTTTCGCGATCCCAGGTATTAAATATGAAATAAAACATACAAATCTTTTTCGTGACCCCAGGTATTAAATATGAAATAAAACATACAAGTACATGCGATCCCAGGTATTAAATATGAAATAAAACATACAAGTATATAAATCATTTCCCAGATATTAAATATGAAATAAAACATACAAGTACATAAATCATTTACACACATATTAAGATGAACACAATCAGGCAACTACATTGAAAATACATATGTTGTCAAGATGAACACAATCAGCCAACTACACTGAAAATTCATATGTTGTCCTAAGATGAACACAATCAACCAACTACACTGAAAATTCATACGTTGTCAAGTTAAATATTGGACGTTTGTGAAATTACATATAAACTGATATTCAAGTGTTTGAATTTAATTTTTGCGATTCCAGCATTTCGCTTCGTGACCCCAAATGGGGTCGCGAAGCGAACCTCAAACTATGGGTCGCGACCCATAGTTTGAGAAATGCTGGTTTAATTGATGGAATTATGCAATATTTGGAGGCAATTTATATGTATATGAGATGCAAATTATTCTCAGCTTAGCTATTAATTTATTAATAACATAAAAGCAGCATAATAGAATGTAGAGATTAATTTGCTCACTTTGATTAATAAATTGAGTCTAGCACCATGGTTCCCAATATGGGGCACAGTTTGATTTTTAAGGGGAGAATTCGAGAATGAGTTATTAACAGTGAATTTTTGCATTTTTTATGGTTCTAGGGCCTCATATATAGTATATAAATATATATTGTGACATACACATGGAATTACTTTATTTGATGATAGTTGTTAACATATAGGAGGCATTTCCTAATTTATATAAAAATAATTGGGACTGAAGTTTCCATGTCACTTTAATTTTGTATATGTCAAAAAAAAAATAACTTTTAACAGAAATTCTAAATCAAACAATCCTAGGGCTAGGTGAAGTACAGTGACTGCACTTTCATAACATTATGCTGCTATATTGTTCCCTGATTGAAAGGAAGATAACACCTTGCAGAATAATGTCATACTATAGTCTATATAGAAAAATGTAGAGAGTTTTCCTTTAGAAAAATCATCAGATATGATGTCTTAGTTTCTAACTCTTTCAAGTTCTGCCTGTGGCTGCTGTCTGACAATTAATTGTAATTAAGCCTAACTTATATGCAAAAAAATTTAAATTATGATATCTTACTTAATTTTCATTAATTGAAATATAAAGTCTTAGTTTCTAACTCTTTCAAGTTGTGCCTGTGGCTGCTGTCTGGCAATTAATTGTAATTAAGCCTAATTTATATGCAAAAAAATTTAAATTATGATATCTTACTTAATTTTCATTAATTGAAATATTTACAGTTTATTGTATTTTTGTTCTGATTTTAAAAGTACAAACAATTTTTTCGAATTTAATTTTTTTTACAACTTTTTGTTCCGTATATAATAATCTCAACAAAAACATGATTTTTTTATATTAAATCTTAGCCATCTAATGAAATTATTAAAATTTTTGGATAGCAGCAAGTTCACTGAATAAAATAAGCCATGAAAGAAGAAAATCTGTCCATAAAACTTTGAAATATTTACAGTTTATTGTATTTTTTGTTCTGATTTTAAAAGTACAAACAATTTTTTCGAATTTAAATTTTTTTACAACTTTTTGTTCCATATATAATAATCTCAACAAAAACATGATTTTTTTTATATTAAATCTTAGCCATCTAATGAAATTATTAAAAGTTTTGGATAGCAGCAAGTTCACTGAATAAAATAAGCCATGAAAGAAGAAAATCTGTCCATATTTTAAAAAAATCAATAAAAAATGAAGTATTATTAAAATAAACCAAGTTAAAAATTAACCAAGTTATTCCATATAATTAGTTCAAAAGGAACATAAATTTATTAAAATATTGGCATTTTTATTGATCATTTATATTTATAGATATATTTTTTTTCCTCTTCATTTCAGTAACTGTTAATTTTTTATAAATTTTCAAATTTATATAAAAAAGCCCAACATATAAAAAATTGTTTCTTGTCATATATAAATAGCTGTAATATCCTTTATTTTACTGTAATTGGCTTTGAGATGCTTTAGTACTGCATTACATCCAATAACACATGCTGTGCAGTAATTAGGTGTGGCTGGAATATCCCAGGAAATGACTGGCTACCATAAAATGATAAAAGTGCCATGTTCCTTTTTATATAGCCTCAGGGTGTTTATGTTCATATTTTTTCATTTTTTGTGCATAGAACAATAAATATAAAATAAAAAAAAGGAATGAATAAGAAATATTGTTTATTTTAACAGAATTAATCAATATTTTCATGTTATCTACAATATATAATAATTTTTCAAAATTTTATAGCTCAACATAGGAAAAATATAATTTATTTCATACCAAATTCAGAATTATTTTCATTTAATAGACTAATAAATCAAAAAAAGAATAGTGAAAAAATCCAAATTGTACTAAGAGGATCCATTCAAAATAACTTTCATAAAAATGTAATGTAAAAAAATTTTGGTAACTAAAAAATTGAATCACAGTAGGAGGCACACATTTTCAGCCAAAATCACAAAAACCAATCTGAATATCTATAATAACTAAATCAGGATTGAATTTTTTTGTAACCCTTTATTTACTGTTTTCCATTCCACTTTCATGACACACAGACACAGCAGTGGTCAACAGATGCAATTATGTAGCATGTAATTAGCATCTGTCAATCATTGCTGTGACTACACATCAGTGGACCTGAACAGATTAAACCAATAACAATGAAGATGGAAATATTGTTTAGTTTTTTCCTATTTTAACAGCAATTAACAGAAAAATTAAAATAAAATAGAACTAGTTAGCCATTGGCCACTACATTCTCAAATACATCAAAAAATAAATTTTTTTCTTATCTGTCAAATTTGAGATTTTGCTTTTGAACACATTTACTAGCAATTAACAGAAATATTAAAATAAAATAGAACTAGTTAGCCATTGGCCACTACATGCCCAAATACATCAAAAAATAATTTTTTTTCTTATCTGTCAAATTTGAGATTTTGCTTTTGAACTCTTGTACACAACTATAGCCTATCATCCTTAATAAAACAAAAATATGATAAAAGAAAGCCCATGCACTGGCTCTCATAGACTTAAGACTACTTTGATCCATAATTATAATTATCATCTTAAAATAAAAATAATTGTAATTTTTGAAATATTATTTTAAATGCAACCATGAATGCAATGTTTATATAGCCTCAGCGCATCAAATGAAAACTGAACTGTCGGACCAGGGAACAGCCAACATTTTTTGATGGAGCCAGAAAAGCCAGAAATTGAAATAAAATAACAAAAAGACGTGTACAAACATAAATAGGAAATAAACTATGATAGCTTAAAACAAAATTTTTAATGAAATTAAGATTTAAAAAAAAATTAGTTTTCTAAAAGACGCAATTAAAGATTCGAAGCGAGAGAAAATAGCAATGGCAGCATGGTCTTGGGAGTATCGGTCTGGTTTGCACATGCGCAGAAACATGGACTTCACACGCTTATTCCTTTATTATATATGATTGCTGGTCAGTTAATATTCACAATAAAATTAGTAGGTGTTAATTTCTTATTGAAATAAGGATTATTTATAGAATTCAGGCCACCAAAAATACATTAGAAGAAAATTTAATTTGTCTAGAAATATAACAGTTTTTCCATAATCATAGAAATTAAAGAAGAAAATTAAAAATCCTTTAGTTGAATTAATTCTTATAATACAACTTCTATCATCAAGTGATATTTTTATGCATTTAATCAGTTATCTGTCATCCTATTCTGGTCAGACTTCCTACAATTTTTAAATGTTTATAATGTAATAAAAATACAGTAGTACTGATTGATTTAAAATTAAAAATTTGAATTCTGATTGTAATTTTTCTTCACATATTTTTTATTCTTTATATTTTTATTTTTATTCAAATATTTATTTCATTTAATACTGATTCAATAAAATTAAAATATTATTTTAAATTATTTTCATTGATTTTTTTTAATATGAATTACAAATATATTATAGATATAAAAATATCATTTTTTTAGTATTAGTAATTGAAGTCTCATTTTTAAAATATTCATGATCATTGTAAATAATGTTTTTCTTGACCATGAATTGATTTTCCATATCTCAAGCTTGAATACCCTTCATCATAAACCAAAAACAATCCAAATCAAGAAAACGACTAATTGTATAATTTTATATTATTTTGATTGCAAGAGCATTCTGCTATCATAATGTTTAAAATATTTGAAGATGATATTGAAATTTTCTGAAATGTAAAAATGAAATTTCATGTTCATAAGTATGAATATTTGTAACTCGAGCTCATCTACTGTTAAGTAAAATTGTAAATTTTTTACAGGAAGTTAAATTTTAGGTATTCAGATATATGTAGTTTGGGGAGTCTTGTTATATTTAAATCATTTATTTTCTCATTTTTCAGAAAAGTTTACAATAGCATTTTCCTTTCAAAAAATCAATCAATACGAATCTTTTTTTTTTTTTTTTTTTTTTTTTTTTTTTTTTTTTTTTTTTTTTTTTTTTTTTTTTTTTTTTTTTTTTTTTTTTTTTTTTTTTTTTTTTTTTTCTCAGAGTTTTAATAATTTTTATTGTCATCAATATTGATTTTTTCCAAGCATCAGACTTTTCTTTTTAACACTATATGTTAAATTTATAGCATAAAATTCTGTATCTTAAAATTATTTTTTTTGTTAGTATATTTATAAAATATCAAATAAAATTGTAAACTGTTAACTATCATCAAATAAAATAAAATAAAAGAATGCAATTTTTTTCTTTTTAATTTATCAAACAACTGAAGATTTAATAATAATAAAAATATTATAACTATGAGAAAACTTCCACTTGGAGAACCAATTATATAAACTATCAGAATTATAAGCACAGTGTCTAAAGTGGAAAATGAATACAAAATTTGTTTGTAGCGCTTTCAACTTTAATAAGTCATCGTCAGCACATAGAGAACTTACAAGTTCAAGCAATAGAACATAAGAATATATTTTATAGAACGCATGAACTTTACAAAATTTAAAATTATAGCATAGTCACGACGTTATATAAAAAATATATATACATCAATTAAATAAATAAATTACAAATACGTAATACAGCATAGTCACAACGTCAGAGTACGACGTTATATAAAAAATATATATACATCAATTAAATAAATAAATTACAAATACGTAAATAAATAAATAAAACAATTAATAATATACATAGCATATCATAACATATTCAGATTATATAAATATTTACACTTTGTAACTATAATCATACTATAACAATCATAAAAACCATTGTGGAGGTATGTTAGCTGGTAAACAGTCATTGATGACATGAGTCTTCTTACTATACCTAGCTATAACTATGGCCTCTGCAATCTTGATATCTTCCGCTTTATTATATTGCTTAACTATACGGGCTTGGTTCCATTGAACATCAATATTATGCTCATAAAAATGCTTTACAAGTGCTGTAGAAAATATACCATTTTTTATGTCATTTTTATGCTCATTCAGACGAGTATCAAGAGACCTGATTGTACTTCCAACATATATTTCGTGCCTACTGTAATCTTTATTGTAGATGGGTATAATATACACACCAGCCCGTTTAAGAGACGGTAGAGAAGTTTTATTGTTCTTTATTGCGTGGTAAATTGTATTCAAGCGAGCATATGGCAGAGATTTATTATGCTTCTTTAAGGCTTTACTTATCAGTCTTATAGCATTATGGTACGGAAGTGGGTGCAAAAACATAACATCAGGGTGTTGTGTTACTTGTAAAGGCATATGTGTCTTTGCGAGGATGGACCTATTAATATTTGCAACAAAAGTTTCATCATAACCATGCTAGCATGCCTGGTTAAGAACTATCTCATACTCATTCTGTCTACTAGCATTATCAGAACAATGGGTCTGGATTCGTTGTAATAAAAATCTAATAGCCGCTACTTTATACTTAAAAGGGTCATTAGACCACTTAGGAATAAAAACTGGAGTATATACCGGTTTTCTGTAAACCGAAGTATGGAAAGCATTATTACTAACAAAAATATTAACATCAAGAAAATAGACATTGGAATAGACCGCTGCTCTAAACTTATATCCAACCCAAGCGATGCATTCTTAATTTTTTAAATTTTGTAAAGTTCATGCGTTCTATAATCTATATTCTTATGTTCTATTGTTTGAACTTGTAAGTTTTCTATGTGCTGATGATGACTTATTAAAGTTGAAAGCGCTACAAACAAATTTTGTATTCATTTTCCACTTTAGACACTGTGCTTATAATTCTGATAGTTTATATAATTAATAAAAATATTTTTGATATTTAGATATATTATGCATATCTGAATTTCTTATTTATATATATAAAAGTAAATTTTATAAAACAAATTCTCAAGATTAATTTATTCCATTGATAACTTGTATTTTAGCTTATTATGAATTCAGTAATAATTTTCACATTTTTACTAGAAATTTTCATTCTTGACTAATGTTCAATATTCTTGTTTCATTCTTTTATGTTTTGGTGTTGTTAATTTCTTAGATATAAAATCTAATAATTAATTTAATGCTCATTAATTGAATGCTAAATATAGAAAAAATATTTATAAATAAAAAATGAAAAATAAAATCAGAATATAAAATTAAATTTATTCATTTATAAAATAATGGTTCTAATTTGAATATTGCAAAATTCAAATTAGAACCATTATTTTATTCTGGATAAAAGCAACATAAGGTTTGATATCAATATAAACATTATGTACTGTAGGTTTCATTTTGTTACTGGTATTAAATAGAGAAAATTACATATCAGAATGCATTTAATTTTAATTTTTAGGAGTTTTAAGTAATTTAGAAGTAATTTTCTTGTTCTGTTCTTATTTGAAAATTTCCAAGCAGAACAAAGTGAAAATATTTATTCTACTAATGATCAAGTAAATTAGAATAGAAAAATGTCCAGAATCTTTAGAGTAAAATAGATTGAGAAAAAATACAATGAAAAAGAATTTAGTTACATAATATATACCAAAATTTAATATACAAATAATGATTTAAAGTTGTCAAAATTATCAGCTTCAATAAATATTGTTTTTTGTTATATATTTAATCTGATTAAATTGTTCTTATATTTCGATAATATTTGGAAGATTGATTAAACTTTTCCCAATATGAAGTCATATTGAAGAACAGAATGATCTTACTTGTATCATTATTTGATTAAACATACTAATCTGCTCATTGTTTTAAAATTATATCAAATAAACAAACTTATTCAAGAAGATATATCAAAATAACACTGATTAGTTTTCTTCACAAGCCATTCATACTGTTACATAAATCACATTCCATTGAATGATTTTTTTTAATTTATAGTGTTGGTGCTTTCTTAATGCTTGAAATTTAAAAGCAATTGTATTTTCTTAAAATGATGGCATTTAGTTTTCTTAAAAGCAATATTTAGTTTTAAAATTACTTATGCAAATAATATTTAAGAAGATTAAAACCTTAATTTGGTTTTAATCTCCTTAACTAATATTTGCATAAGTATTTTTAAACTAAATTATAAATGCTACTTATTTGTATTTGCTGTAATTTTTAGGAAATATGTTATTACTTGGGAGAGAATTAAATTATGAAAATTTCTAATTTGCAATTTCTTATAGCTTTCTGCTTTAATAGATTATATATCACGACTTGAAAGAAGTTGGTAGGAAGACTGGATCTTTGTTATATTTATTATTATAATAATGCTTAAATTATTTCCATAAAATATTAAGCTATGAAGAGAGATGAACTATTACATATCTGATGTTTTTTATCTTGCTAAAATCAATAATATAGTTTAAAACAATATATGTGGTAAAGATGATAAAATATTGATACAGAAAACAAGTTACTATATTTGTTGACTTATAAAATGCTGCAGCATAGACAATACACCTTAATTTTGGAATGCTAAATTTAGGAAAAAATTAAAAAAAATTTGTTGCTACAATGGAATTTAAAATTCAATAAAAAATAAAATCCAAAAGCTAATAAAGAAATAGGACCAATACTTTTATTATTTTAGTATTATGTAAATTTGGATTCATTATTGATAGATCATTTCCCTCAGCAAGATCATAATCATCAATTAGAGCTTAAATGTGTAGCTCCAACAACAGCTAGTTAATTACTGAAAAATATATTGATTATACATTATAATAGCCATTTTAATGATATAAACTATCTGTTAACTATGTTTTGTTGCTTGCTGACTTCTTGATTTTCATATGTTACATTATCATTTTCAGCTTATAAAAGAAATTTTTTAAAGGTATTTTATAAGGAAGAAAAGTGTACCAACGAAAATTAAACCAATAAACAATAGAAATTTTTTAATAAAAATATCATCAAATTTTGGCATTTTTTTAACCCTTTCTACTTCATTTCCCTCACCAAGATCATAATCATCAATTAGAGCTTAAATGTGTAGCTGGAATTCACTTATTACTCCAACAACAGCTAGTTAATTACTGAAAAATATATTGATTATACATTATAATAGCCATTAACAGTTTCTTAGTGATTTCTTCCTCAGTTTCTTAGTGATTTCTCCTATTTCAGCTATCCTTTTCTTCTATTTTTTTTCTTTTGTGGATGCCATGTTCTTTGGAAGCTGGTTTAGATCAAGTTAATGGCCTTTTAGGCTTCCTCCACATGAATAGGTGTTCACATTTTGAATAAAAAAAATTCTGTCATGGGACATCAGGATTTTAGAGATGCTTAGATGGGGCATGGCCAAAAAAAGGTTGGGAATCACTGGTCTAGAGCAAGGCATAAGTACAGATGATGTAACATGACATAAATCAGGTAATTTTATTTTGAAAAGACTACTTTCAAATACCAAAATTATAAAAAGCAAAGATATTTGTGGGATGTTTTCATAAAAATATTATTCACAATTTTCTATGTAACTATAGTCAAATCACTGATTTGCATAATTAAAATTTTCACTTATTATGCAGTACAAATAATTCTTGATTTATGATCACTTGTACTTATAGCAATGTTATCAATAAATTCTATGATTGATTGATGTAAATTGACAAAACGTTCAAATCACTGACTAATGGTCTGTTATACAAAAGCATACTTTTTATATCTGGTTTTTGTATTTTAATATTCATTAAGTTTATTACAATCAAATGGAGTGTAATAATAAATATTGATAGTGGGCAATATATAAATTTTGGGCATTACCAACTTATGATGCAGGGTTCAAACCAAACTCTTGTCAAAAGTCAAGTACTACTTCTATATATATTCAAAAATTTGCATGTTAATTCAGTAATCTACTAATATATCTTAAATATAAGAAGCTTATTGGATGGTGGTGGTTTAAATCAGAGTGAGCATAGTCTTTCCCTGATTTGAAGCATTTATTATACAAAAACTATGCTAGGTGTAATCAGTTTTTCTCCCACATTTTACCTCAACTCCAAAAAGTTTTTTTTACCAAACAATAAATAATAACTCTATAATTTTTTCTCTATATTTGAACACTTCAACATATATGCTCTGTTAGTTACCCAGAAAACATCTAGTTAATACTCTATTTCTCTCCATGTTTTCTCCAACATCTCATCAGTCATCATCACTAAAGCGTTAGTTCCTTGCCTTCAAAGCTTGAATATCAAGAACTGATGACAAATATAGTTAATAAACTATTTGGAGTACCACTGTCTTTTGATTAATAACAAAAATAACATCCTTTTAGACAGGAATAAGAAAATTATAAACTTAATTGAATAAACTTTAATGAAAAGCGCTTTCGGTATACACCCTCGTCAATTCAAGTTCTATAATTCAAAAATATTCGTTTAAAATACTTAATATACTTCCATAAAACAAAAGTCAAGAGGTGGTGGACCATCTCTCCCATTTCATCAGTTTTGAAACATTATATTCAAGAACTGATGAATATCAAAACCTCAGTATAGCAGTGCACCATCTTGTTGCAAAATTAGCTATAGCTGAAACTCCTGAGATACAATGTAAAGCTCCATATCCAGGTAAGTATTTGAAAAATAGTCAGTTCAGTAAAAAAAGAAAGGTCTTGTGCATTAGTTCACATCAACTATTCATTATAGGGCTTCCCTCTTTTTCTCTAAAATAATAATAGTTTTCTGGCTCTCAAATATGGACATTGTCTCTTTACTTTCCTGGACATATGAAAGGGTAGCCTCATCAAAAAAATACATGTTCATTATTGTCTTCAATTTGTTGAAAAATCTCCATAGCAAAAGCAATATGTTTTGGACAATTGTCTGGCTCCAACACTTGAATAGTCGGTAGTTTATACAGATATAAATGAAACTGTTTGTGCAAAATTTCAACCATTATGTTCTGATATAATACCAAGTTCATATGAGTCAAAATGAGCAGATTTTTCAAGACTATGTTGAAAAGCATCATGTACAGCATCAGATCTTGTCACTCACACTAGACCAGTTGTTTTAAGATCACTGACACTGCCAATCTCCTTAAATTTTGCATATCAAATTTTGATGGTTTTAATATCTGCAGACATCCATACCCATTTTTGAAATTTCACTAAACTATTACTGGTAGTTTTGTTTCGTGATACCATAAAACATTCTAGGCTCTCTGTTTTGTAGATGCCATTTTGAACTAATGATTGTAGTGCCAACTAGATTGTCCACAGATTATGCAGCTGAGAGTATAGAAAAAATCTCTCAAGAATTGGCCTATGTAATGTGACAAACTACATATCTCTACGTAGCATAGTTTTAAGTTATGATTTTTTTAATCATAGAAAGACTTTATATTTATTCAATTTTATCACTTTGTATTTATTTTTGATTTTGTATTTATTCAATTTTATCAATATACAGAGTTCACTCTGTACATTGATAAAATTGAATAAATACATAAAAGAACCATATCAAAATTTAATGAATTATAAAAAAAGTTTAAATAAAATACTATTTTCCAAGTTTAAAATTAAATGAATATAAAATCAACTGTAAAAAAAGTGAAACTGGATGTACATAGATGCAATTTTTAAAAAATAAATTTTATTATTAAAATATTATTAAAAATTTAACAATTATCAAATATATAAAATTTAATTCACCAGATAGTAGGATTATATAGTTTTTTTTATAAAAATACTTGTCAAACAACTTTGCTGACTTCTTTTGCATATTATAAAGTTTAAACAAATAGAACAAGTTTGGGTATATATATTCTATTTATTTAAACTTTTATGTGCAACAGAAGGCGGCAAAGCTGTCACTAAAACATTATACATAGTCTTTTTACAAAAATCTTATTTTTAGTATTTGGATGCAATCTTTTTATACTTATAGTAAGAAAGAAACACACATCAATCTACTACTAATTAATAAATCAAATAATAACTAAATAATTCTATCTATAATAATTTTTAGAATAAATTGCAAATAATTTAGAAAGGTTGACACACACAAATTTAATCATTAGTTGAATTTATTTTGACAATTATTATTGTCAGGATTATTATAGAATAATTTGGTTCCAATAACTAAGATCATATCATCATAAATTGTAATACTAATTGACATAAAATGGAGGATAAATTGGATCTGAATAATGTTATCTGAATAGTCACAAATAATATACAGTATATGCAAATAATTTTTGTTTTGCACAACTTGTCTATTTTTATTTTAACTTTGTTTAAATTGCAATCTGTGTGCATGCAGCTTCATTATAGGTAACATTTACTTGTTGAATGAAATTGTTGCTATTGTTGTTTTTGTATCCAATTTCCAAAAGTTTTAAAACAAGTATGTTGCAAAAGTAGTATCCTATTTAATTTAACTTTATTTTTATACTGTACTTTGTAATCCATCCAATTTTATACAGATTCCTATATTGTATGCCGAATTAATTTTAGTATTGAACGTTTTTGATATGATCTTGTAAACGCAATATATTGTGTTTTAAAAATTTATGCGCATAATATTTACACGATTTTTTTAATGATAAAATATAAAGTTTTAATAAAACAGCAAAAATAGAATGACAACTTTGTAATTTGACATAAAATTCACATTTTATTGGAAAATTAGTTACATACTAATGTTACTACATAACTAATTTTCCAATATACTATACTAATGTATAGTATATTGGAAAATTATGAATACTAAAACTAGCCACACAAAATATGTGTAGTCTCAATTGCAATATTCAGCTTAGTAAATAGGAAAAAATCTGTATATATAGTATATAATTCAATAATGCTGAAAAAATGCTATTTAGTTTCTGCTAATAAAAAGAAGAAAAAAACAGATAACAAAATTGTATTTTTTGCAAAAAGTATTAAATATTTTGAAAAAATTATATATATTTAATAATTTGTTTATATTTATGAATGTACCATATATTCGTATTTTCAGATGGAAGAAATTTATTTGAAAAGGAATTAATAGCAATATTTTTATAAGTTATATAATTTAATAAATGCTATACATAATACACACTAGCCTGGCAGATAATTATGTACGAATCGAATTATAAAACGAAGTAGAATTCTTCAGACCAAAACTTAAAACAATTATAGCATGTCATTCTTCCATTCATGTGTGAAATGTTCTTTTGCATCTAAAACAAAGATACGGTATAATGTACACGAAGTTTGATACCCTATAATTATTTTCTGTTTACCCTATGCATTAAACTACTCTTAAAATTACAGCATAAATACAGTGATATGCAATATGCGCGTGTGAATTTATAGTGATTTTATGAATCTTCATTGTTATTTATCACAGATAATAACATACTCGAGTATTTTGCGTGAGTGATGTTTAGACCTTATAGACCAATTACAATATATTGTGCCATTTTTTTTCCTCCTCTCTCACGAATTCTTCCCTCTCTTTGCGTGGAAGTTTTGATAATAGCTTGCATGTGACAAGTTTAGATTTATATATCTTATTTTATGATACTGTCACAAAATCAGTATCACAGCTATAAATAGTCTGTTTATTATAGGCATAGGATGCGATAAAATATCTGAAATATAGGCTAAGCTTGTAATGAGCTAAAAAACTTCTTATTAATTTAAGATTAATCAATATTTTCACGTAATAAGAAAGTCTGTTCAATTTTAACCTCGAGCAGCGAGAAATTTTGAGTAGGAAAGTATATATTGTCCTGGACAATACTTAATAGTAAATATAAATTTATAATGTAGGTCAATAACGATGGCTGAAATAAACCTAAACGTAAGTATTGTGATTAACACGAAATATAAAAAGCTGACCGGGTTTTCCTCCTCAGGCATAATTACAGCAAAATTATGCTGGAGGAAAATTGAAGCGAATTTCATATTTTCTCCAGCTAATTTTGTCGGTAATTTTCGTAAAAGCAGATGTTTCGTTAGCAGAAATCAAATATAGAAAGCTAAATCGACGCAATGGAATTTACTTCCTTATTTTTTTAATCTAATTTCTGGTTAAATTATTCCAAAATTCATTATATTGATTATTTTTTTAATAATGTAGATGGAAGAAGCTTTTAATTATAAATTACAATTTTTGTTAATAAGATTATTGTTTATTGGAATATTGAAAAATAAGATAATGTGGATGCTTTTTCAAATAGTTAAAGAATTTTACAATATTTTCTTAAAAAATACAGCGTTTTTATACATTAATGCCGCGCCTTTTGAATATTGTATATCAATTTAACGAGGATGAATAGAGCTTTAAGGAAAGTATCATCGATCCGGCTTTAGGATAACAATAGATAATGGTATCTCTCCCACCGGATATGATGGGGAGTGGTCTTTACAGGCCACGTGACGAGAACGGAAATCTCCCACCTGCCAGTGCAGCCAGCTGGAACCACAACACGAATGGGTGTGCTATCCACAACATCGCATTCGGCTGCAGTCTGTAGTGGGTATTCAGCATTGTATACCCCGCTTTAGTACGCGTCTACACTCGAACGTCGTTTCGTATCTAGCGTACTGGATAAGAAATCTGTTGAAGCTGAATTGTGAACATATCAAGAACTCGAGCAGGATTTGGCACAGGTAAAAACAATTGATTTATTAGAATGGGTCTTTTTGTTGTTGTTCGATTGCTTTCGAGTAACTTTTATTCCATTTATATCGCGAAACAGGAAGGAAATATTTAATTTTTAAGAACTGTTGTTCTATTTTAAGGGTTGGTAAAATTAATTACAAGTTAGATATGTCGAAATTGCAATAATGCTTACGAATAGATAAGGAAAACAATACTATCAATCCGTGTTGAACTATGCTTCTGGGAAGTTTTATTGCTTAACTACTATTAATGGCAATAATATTTTCAAGTTTAATTTTAAAAACACGAAGGTAAATCAAGTACATGTTTTGCTTCTGTTTTTTTTTTTTTTTAAATTTAAACACGAAGGTAAATCAAGTACATGTTTTGCTTCTGTTTTTTTTTTTTTTTTTAAATTCTTTTCTCACGATGCGAAACAAATGGCAATCACGTGATACTAACGCTTTACTCTTCTGGACAAGGGAAACGACCCCGATTCATCACAAAAACTATTAAAAACTGAGAGAAAAAAAAAACGTTGGAAAATTAAGCATTCCGTGTGATTTTAATTAAATTAGGTCAGGTGACAGTAAAAACAAAATTAGGTGAGAGATTAGAAGAGGAAGTATACTTTGAAAGAAGAGGACATTACGTCACCGGAATCATCTGAAATTTTATGGTTTCCTCTCTCGATTTTCGTCGCACGTCACTGAATAAGAATGATAATCACAGATGAATACTAATTTTTTTTTATAAACATAAAATATCAACCAAGCGTTGAAATTAACGAAAGCAAAGAATAAAAATGTCGTCTTTCTCTATTTCTATCGGCGTATGTTTTATAACAGGATTTCTTAGCGGAAATCACCTTGATTCTACACCGTCCTTGAGGATATTGAACGCTCATTTATGGATAAGCACTCCTTTGTTAAATTCTCTAAAACGGTTTCCGCACTTTTGTAAAATCACACCGTACCTATTTGTGTTTTTCTGGATTACGAAACTTTTGCGAAAGTCTGTTACGTAGTCTGCACTGTAGATTTTTAATAAATGACCTATTATAAGTGTTGCCATTTTCGTAACCAACCGTAGGTGAATTTACATTACATTAAAGTAAATTTAATATCAAGGACACGGAAAAAATAAAAACAGGCGTTTCAAATCCGTAAACAACTACCCTTTGCGTTAAACAATAATAAAACTGAATGATTAATTTTCTGCATCGATAAAATGGAGTCTCAAATCGCCGTTTAAACGGATAACACCTGTTGTTTAAATGCTGAACGTGTTTGTTTTAAACACAGGTGTGTGTGAAGATGGAAAGTTTAAAATTGGCAAATGTTCCAAAAAAATAATACAATTGCAAACCGTTTGCACTTTTTTTACGTTACACTTTACAAAATGTAATAAGAAAAACTGGCCAAACATCTTTCGATTTTATGCTAGCAATTGTTAAACAATTGGTGTATCTGGCATTGGCAAAAATCTATCGACTATCCGACTGTGAAGGTCGAGCATGGTTAAGCACTAATGCTCATCATAATCTAGAATAGGTGTAGAAAAGACTCATTTGTTCCATTACTTCTGAGAAAAGCGAAATAATGATTTTCAAACAATAATTACAGGTTTTAAACTCATCCTAATTGAAAAATAATAAAATAGCGGGTAATTTTATTAGATTACGAAAGATTTGATGGATGATAGGTTATTTGAACATATCCGTCTTCAATTCGGAAAGCAAAAGCAACCTATTTTATTTTTGATATTGAATTGGGCGTATATGCAATTTTTTAATTAAAACGAATGACGTAGTTTGTTTTCTAACCTGTTTATAATTGACATGCGCATTTCAATTACTAATTCCAAATAATTAAAATTTAGTTGTTATAAATTAATTCCACTTAATAGTTAGGCCTTCAGAATCTCGAAAACACACACAAACCTGGATATACTGATGCTGTTTAACGTCTCTGCTTATCGGAATAGAGTGCGAAATTTAGATCTCAAAAAGGAAGTAAACGCGCTTGACGAATAGGACAATTCTATGACGCTTAAGATGATAAGAATCGGTCTGGTGTCTGTTTTAGATAAAGATATCGATAAGAAAGCTTGTTACAATAAACAATGTCATCGACCCTCCACCCAGTTCAGACCGCTAACAAGATGGGAGTAGAAGAAAGCATTGAAAAAATACTTTTTGAAAAAAAAGTGAATAAAACAGAACAAAGTTCGGAACCGTTGTTAGGTACGAAGTGGACCTGTATGGTTGGTTGCCAATTAATCTATCTTCTAAACAAGCGGCGTAAATGGATTCAGCCGAGCGCATCGCCGGTCCGGTTGAGTCCAGTCGGGCCGTTGGACTGGCCCCCCAAATTGGTTTGGGGTCATTCGTCGTTGACAGCTATTTGGGGAATGAGTCAAAAGACTACCTGACGTGTTTTGCGTTACTCTTACTTCAGACTTTCCTAAAGAAGAGAAATTAATTTCACCTTTGATACATTTTTTTATCCTCTTCGAGTTTCTTCGATAGTGTCGGATAATGCAATATACAACGTTAAATTAATGCAAACACCTGGAAAAAAAAGCGAATTTATTTAGTCTGTTAGAAACAAACGTTTCAAGTTCTTTTTTTATTTTTGTAAAAAAAAAAAAACATTAGTTAAGTTAGACAATGCAGTAGCTTCTCTGCACGCACCAAATACTATATATGGTTATTTATGTACGTTTTGTTTTGGCTATAAGCATAAAATTCGACTATGATGAGAAATTAAAGATGTTTTTTCATGTTTTAAAAGAAACTAAGATAAAATGCAATGTATTGTATGCAAAATTTAAATAATTTAAAACTGTTTTATTAAATGAAACTCTCTTTTATTCCACTCTTAATTTTCAATTAATGTTATAAAAAATGTTAGAAAGTTATAAGATATGATATTAACTGTAACAACGAAGCAAACAAAAATTAGTTTACAGTAAATTCTAATTTTTATATACAGTATAAAACTAAAACTTATAAAAAGTTTGACAAGGCAAGTTTAGACAATTAAAGCCATGATAAGTAACCTTCAAGTACTAGTAATAAAGGTGTACTGCCCTGTATTAATTAAAAACGTATCCATGTAGCCTGCTTCGAATTTTTGTTTATACTTTAAAGTACATTACGTGGATAGCCGAAAACTTTTTGAAAAAACTATACAATTTTACTGAGAGTTCTTGTAGCTTATTTATTATTTTGCAGTAAGAGCGCTCTTAAATAAAAAAACAAAGATCGTTTTGTGATTATTAGTTTCATCATTTATTCCCAAATGAAGCCTTTAATCATTTCAAAGATATCTTTATATCTATTATTGAATTTAGAAATTAACTTTATTTTTGTCGTAACAAAGTAGTTTGAATTTTTTTTGTATTACAAATTTTTATAGAATTGAGTAATATTATTATCTAATTAATATGTAAATTTATTTCATATTGCAATCGTTAAAGATTTTATATTTCCATTTATAGAAACATTGAATTATCATGTAATAATCTTTCCAAATACAGTATTGCAATAAAGATTTGTAATTTTATTTTGATAGAAAAAATTATTATTAAATCTTTTCATTATAAATCATGTTGATTATTTATTAAATTAAAAAAGTATCAATTAATATTTTAATTTAAATCATAATATCAAAGACCATTTATTTTTAAATGACTGCCATATATTTCCTATAAACATAATAGCAAATTTTTATTGAATTTACAATATTACAGATATATAAATGATAATGGTCATATACATTGGTTTTATGTTTATAAATATAAAAACAAACCTATAAAATGTTCAAAATATTTTATACATTAAATATATAATTAGATGGCAGCTGTGGATCCAGCTTTCAGAGCTATTCCCAAGAATGCCACTTATTTTGTAATATGGAGAATAGAGGTACTAAATTTGAACAGCTATAAAGTATATTTGATTAATTATTATAAATTTTTGATTATCATAAGAATAAGAGGTCTTATTTCTTTTTAGAATATGCAAGTTGTTCCCTTAGCCAGGGATCACTATGGTACATTTTATACTGGAGATTCTTATATTATTGTTTGTGTAAGTAGTTTTTAAATATTAAATTATTTTCTATTAATAGTTAGCAGATTAAATTATTAATTTTTTAGAGAAATAAATAATTATAAATTATATTAAAAAAGCATTTTTCCATTTTATATTTGATTTCATTAATATACAGTATTTTTAATCATAAAAATCTGAAAATTAATTAAAAATCAGTTTCATATATACTAGAATGAAATCTGTTTGGATTCTAATTTTCATTTTATATTAGATAACAGAATCTGGAGAAAAAGGTGATTCAATGATGAAGGTAAATTATTTTTTATGACTATTAATTTAAAAATTATTATTTCAATTGAAAATAAAATTATTAAAAATATCAAAATTTATATTTAATATAGATCAGAGAAATCAGAGGAACTTTAGATGTACATATTCATTTCTGGTTAGGTGCACAGACATCTCAAGTAAGTTGATTACATTATAGAACTATTTTATCTAATAATGTTAAAAATATTAATTGTATATTTTTAGGATGAAGCAGGGGTTGCAGCATATAAAACTGTTGAGTTAGATGATTATTTGGGAGGAACTCCTGTACAGCACAGAGAAGTACAAGGATGGGAATCAAAACGTTTCCTTTCTTATTTTAAAAAGGGAATTCGGTACAAAATTTATTATTAAAAGTATAATTTTGGTTTTATTTTTACAATTATATATTTATTTAGTATTTTAAAATTTAGATTACTTGAAGGTGGTATAGTTTCTGGTATTTCAAATGTGAATAACAATGTCAAAGCACAAATGTTTAAAGTGCGAGGAAAACAGAGACCAATAGTACAGCAAGTATGTTGAATAATTTTTATTAAAAAATAATATTTTAGTTAATAAATAACATTTATTAGAATAATATTTTCAGTTACCTGAAATAGATTGGCAGTTTATGAATGATGGTGCTGTTTACATTATTTGCATTCATTCAGTAATATTTGTTTGGACTGGCCGGAATGCTAATGTGACTGAAAAAATCCAAGTAAGTGTTAATAAAGTATAAGATTTAAAATAAAATAAAAAAATTTAATTAAATGAATTATTATATTTATAAAAAATAATAGGGTATACAAGTTGCACAACAAATGAAACAAGAATTTGAATCAAGTACAGTTATTTTAGTTGAAGATGGTAAAGAACAATCTTTGCCAAAGATTGAAAAAGAGGTATTTTTAGATATTAATATATATTAAATAAATAGCTTGTAATAGATTTTATAAGATTCTAACTTGATAATCAATTTCTTTAACTTTTAAGGTTAGTATACTTACTAATATTTTAAGTAAAATAGTTAAAATATTTAATATTTAGTTAATGTAATATTTATGCAAGTCATCATTTTATATAGTATCAGGAAAATATTCTAGCATATAAGTTTAATATCAGCAATAATAAGAGTATTGTATTTTAAATCTCAATTTCCTCCATGGCTTTTTCCACAATTAAATATAGAGATTTATTTTTTATAGCATATCAAAATTTATTAAAATATTTTAAATCAATACTTATCGTTATAGTAAACAAAAATATTATAATTTTTCCTTTAAGTTAATTTATTAAGTAAAAATCATTCGTATCTTCTGTAGTGTACGGCATACAACTATATTCTGCTGGACTTGTATCAAGTCTAAATCATTTGAATGAAGTATGGAATCATATCATCAAAAAAATAAATAGTATATATCTGTCTAATACTCAAGATCCAATTACAAACATTTTACACTTACCAACTATTGAAGAACTGAGAAAGAAACATGATATTCAAATGCTAATGAAATTTATGAAAGGAGATCTACCACCTGAAACAATCAACTACAATGTGCCCCAGTTCAAATCACGAAAAATAAATTTGCTTCTGATCAAGGTAAAAAAGCTTGAAAAATCTTACAGATCCTTCTTTGTTAGAGCTTGTATGACTTTTAATTCTTTTTATAACAGTGATAAGGGGGACACCCAAAATTACCTCTTTTTGTAGGATGTATATGTTTACAAATAAATATAAAAAAACTAATCTTCTGTATAACAAATATTTAAGTTTGACCAATAATTGCTGACACTTTACACTGTCAAATGTTACAAACTAAATAAACAAACAGCTCAAAGGCAGGAAAATATATTAACAACAGTTTATTACAGGGTAGTAGCGCTTTCGATTACATAATCCTCATCAGCTACCATAAACATAACAAATTAAACAACTGTTCTATAGAATGCCAAACATTCTGAACATTCTATAAAACTATCACAATTATATCTCTTAGGCAGTGTTTACTTTTACCACAGTTCTATACTGGAATTCGTATATTATTCCATTGCATATGTGCACTGATTCATCGCAACATCATCATCACTAATACAAAGGAACCGTTTCTTCTTTATTTTTATTTCCAATTTAAAAATATCTTTTTATATAAACACATAATAAAAGCATGGCACTATAACAGAATATGCATTTCGGCTTCCTAAGCCCTCTTCAGTTCTACGTATTAAAGATTCATAACATGGCATTTTATATAAGGAATTTTGAATGTTTTTAGTAAAAAATGCATGGTACATTGAATGGAACTGAAGAGGGCTTAGGAAGCCAAAATGCATATTCTGTTATAGTGCAATGCTTTTATTATGTGTTTATATAAAAAGATTTTTTTAAATTAGAAATATTAGAGATGATGTTGTTGCGATGGATCAGTGCACATATGCAATGGAATAATATACGAATTCCAGTATAGAACTGTGGTAAAAGTGAACACTGCCTAAGAGATATAATTGTGATAGTTTTATAGGATGTTCAGAATGTTTGGCATTCTATAGAACAGTTGTTTAATTTGTTATGTTTATGGTAGCTGATGAGGATTATGTAATCGAAAACGCTACTACCCTGTAATAAACTGTTGTTAATATATTTTCCTGCCTTTGAGCTGTTGTTTATTTAATTTAAGTTTGAGTTCTTCGTCTATATCTTTTGCTATCGCATATATCCATGGTTTCAGGGCCATCTATATTCTATGTTCTACTGTTCTATTTTTAATGTTTGAGCTAATGATGGTTAATAAAATAACCGAAAGTACTTCTAACTGATTTGTTTCAATCTGATTTTAATTTGATCATCATTTACCAACTATTATTAGTGCTAAGAATAGACATTTTGTTTAACAATAATAACATTAGCTAAATAGAATAATTAAAAATATATATCAGTAATACTAATAGATTTTGGTACATTAATTTATTTTTAAAACTTTAAAAATGAAGTTTTGATATCAATAAAACTGTTATTGATATATTCTAGTGTTTATGTAATTTATCTAATTTACAAAATAAAGCATATATTTCTAGATATGTGATATGTATTTTGAAATTTTGTTATATTTATATATTAAAATGAAATATCAACAAAATATGTAAAATACAGTACTGAAATAAAAAATTACCATAATATAAATATATTTTTGCAATATTTATATTAGATATATTTTATTATTATTTTAATAAAAATTTGACGGTTGTAACCATTCAAATTTTAGAAAATAATTTATTATTAAACAAAGTACTTGTAGTTAAATGCTTGTGATTCCTTGTATTTCTAGAAGCAGTAGAACTTGCTAGTTTATGAGTAATTGTAGTAATCTTAAAAATTAATAAGCATCATCTCATTACAAGATGATAGACCTTAGGAATACTAAAATATTGATATCTCTAAAACTATTTGTTGCATTATATTCAATTAAAAGAATCTTACATATATTTACAACAGTAATTTATATAAATTAGATAATATTCCCAAAAAAATAATCATTAAGATTCGAAATACAAATATCAAAAACGAGTGCAAAGAGCAGGATAATCGATAAATACAGACTTTAGATTTTTCTTTTTTAACTAAAAATAAATTATTGTAGTCGCTTTCGACCCTTTGCGTCCTCTTCAGCAAAACATAAAACCAATATAAATGTTAAAACACAGTTTTAGAATACATTTCAAAATGAATAAAATTTGAACAAAGACGATCGTAAAATATTAACAGTTTAAAATTCGTACATGAACCAGAAGTTTTTAAATACATTATAACTATAAAAATATAAAATAACATTTAAATAAGATGATCGTAAAATATTAACAGTTTAAAATTCGTACGTGAACCAGAAGTTTTTAAATACATTATAACTATAAAAATATAAAATAACATTTAAATAATAAATAATTTTATATAAAGATAACATATAGGATCATTTGATGCATTAAGCTGTTAGGGGTAAATCAGTTCTTCCGTTTTTTCATACTATTTCATTACACCATGCCCATGCAGAGCTTACTAAATTTGATTCTATTGTGGGGTCGGAAAATCCCCCCTTTTCTTTTTGTCGCGAATTCGAATTGATATCAAATAACGCAATTGATATAAATTTTAATGACGCAGTTCGATTCGAAAACAGGATATATCAAATTGCTTGATTATTTTACTAGACAATAAATCTTGGAAGGTTTATTCAAGAATCAATTCAAAGTCTAAACGGATGACACCTGAGATATCTGATGATTGTGTAAGAGACAATAACAGCCAGCCCGGGAGAGAAAGGTGAGAAGAGGGCAGCGCTATATAAGAGCAAGGCTGGACAAAGGTCCTGGCTTTTGGTTCAGTCGAGACATCTAGCTTTAGCTCTTACCGAGACACCGGGGCTCTTAGAGCTCTTACCGAGACACCGGAGCTCTTACCGAGTCACCTCGCTTTGGTTGTAGTCGAAAGACGCCTTTGGTTCCAGCTCTCTCTCCCACCGAGACGTTGTGGAAAGTCACCGTTGCCTCCCCCGAACGAGTCACCGTTGAGTGTCACTCGTCAATCGTTCGTCAACGCTTGCCGTGAATTGAAGACGAAACATAAGAGAATTTCAGTGGTACCCAGGAATTAATTTGAATCTGATTATCTTTGGTTACAGACTAGAGACTCAATATTATAGACTAAAGACTGTTATTGTGGCATCGATTCTTACGACAGGGAAACATCAAATTACAGGTATCTCTCTCTCCGGATTTGTGTCGGGAAATAATATTGTAATTTTAATTCTCTCTCATGTTAAATTATTTGTTAAAATAAAGAAGCTATTGAATTTATTCAATGTTGCTCTCCGCCTCTATCATTCGAGTCGTCAGCCTCATTCGTCGTCCTTGCCCGCACATTTAACGTGGACCGGGTCTTAGGCCATTTGCCTGTCAATTCCGCTTTTCCGTTCATCCGGAATTCCACACTATGGTATTTATGGTATTATTTTCCACCCTTTTATTCTTAAAAATTTTGAAAGCCTCTGCAAATTTTACCCTTATCAGGTCTTGTGTCATCTTTAGTAACTTTATGTCACTCCATATAGCCCGGGCATCAAAGTTTAAATCCTTTGTGTGAGCACAATACTCTGATGTCCTTTATTCACACGTCTGCTTTATGTTCTTTTATTCTTTTTTGTATTGATCTAGCAGTATATCCAATATATACTTCGTCCCTGCCTGTGTTGTCATTTTTTATAGAGACTTGATAAACTCCTGATTTTTTTAGTTGTTGTTGTGAGGGTCACGTGATCGGACGAAGGAATCGTGAGGATCACGCGATTCGAAGAAAGATGAAAACAAACTAATTAATTGTGAGTCGCATTATCAGACAAAAGGAACTGCGAGGGTCACGTGATTCGACGAAATTCGAAAACATCGTAATTAATATTACTTATAAATGTTACTAGTGAAAAACATCATGTACGAAAATCAATAATTAAGAACAAGAACAATCATAGTTATCATAAAATTCGAAGATAAGAGGACTATGCCGGAAACCGCATCGAAAACAATCGTTATTCGGGTGACAATTATGGATTTATGACCCGAATTATCAGGTCTAGATAAGGTCCGAGAGAGAGACCCGGGCCAAGAACGGTCACCTTGAAGCCCAGACTGCTTGCCTTTTGACCGATGGGGG
>AYEL01071895.1:0-49978 GCA_000484575.1 Olivierus martensii
TATGATTTTTTCCTATGCAATCCAAAAAATGATTCATCATCTACGGTACATAACACCCCAGATATAGCAATGGACAATTTGAGATTATGGAATCTGTATTTGTATATAATTAAAATTTGTAGTGTTGTATTAATATATATACTCTTATTTTTTTATCTTTCTATATTATTTCTTTTATTTTATCTCCTTATATTATTAAAATAATAGTTATATTAAATATTTAGAAAGGATTATATATAATTTTTAATATACTATATTTAACTGTATATAGAACACCAAAATTTAAACTTTTTTGATCAATTTATGATCAATTTATATGATCAATTTATATTGTAATAGAATAGTTTATGTAATCGCTAAAGATGACTACACAGGTATCTCTCTTATAACATGGTAGATAAATTCCTAAAAAAACATTGTGTTGTGTGAAACCATGTTATCTGAGACCTGGAGCCAATACAAAAAGGATAGTTAATTCCAAAACCAATTAAAAACAATACTTTCTTTAATTCCACATAAGAAACTTAATTTCATTAAGAATATTAATAACACTAAATATAAAGAAAGAAAAAATATATACATAAGATTCTAAAAAAAAATATATATGTAAAACAAAAAGAAAAAAAAGTATACAGTCTACATAATATTCATTTAATAATTATATCTTCCTTACCACTCTTAAAATTAGAATGTTTTTCTTTAACAATATCAATTTTATTCTCTGAACTTTTTTATGCATTTAAAGTTTGTGTACTTTCTGCTCTCTTTATAAAATCTGTAATCTAACACGCTACAACCCACTAGAAAACAATCAATCCTTAACATATACCCCAAAAAAATTTATGAATAAAAGGTTTTTCTTCTCTTTCACATTCCTTTATTGAAGAATAAAAATTTATTTTTTATCCAAGAACTGAATATTTGGAACTCAAAATATTCAATTGTCACCAATTAGATTTCAATTTCAAAGTGAATTCAATTAATTCAATTTCAAATCAAAATTGAAAATAGATTGCATATTGTATCACAGCAAACTAGTGAAATTGCATTTATGACTAATTTTTGCAAAATATTTCTTAATGATTGTGTGTATTGTGTACCCCATAGTGTGGATTTACAAAAATTAATGAAAATTGTTTTGTGTTATAGGAGAACAAACATAATTTTATAAATGTGTTAAGTAAAAACTGTATTGTAGAAATACTGTGTTATATGAGGATTTCTGCAATTTTCAAAATATATTAGAGTGAAACCATGTTATAGGAGGGCTATATTGAAAAAGATCAAAAACATTTATGGAATAAATTTTATATATAATCTTCTATATAGTCTATTTATTTATCAGCAGTAGAACAGAATGAGTTTGCAGAATTCCTAAACATTTTTATTTTTATATAATTTTTGAAATAATACACAAGAATATTTTTATATCAAATTCTAGAAATTCTTACTATAACTTTTGTTAACTAAATGTAAAAACTTTGTTAATCTTTTTCAAAATTCAATTCAATTGCTAAGATCTTAAAGTTTATATCAAATCAGAAAATTATATTTTGATTTTAGGGAAATGAATCTCTAAAAGAAGAACAAGAAGTTGCTGCTTTAAAAACAATAGAATTAGATCAAAGATTAAAAGAATTAAGTGTACTAGTAAGTTAATTTACTTATATTTATTTATTTATTTAGTTGATTTGTAAATATTGCTCTCCATGTAAATATGTTAATAAATTTTATTATTTGATATAATGAATCTTTTTTATTAGACACGTGTAATAGAAGGAAAAGAACCACCTCATTTTTTGGCTATATTTCGTGGTAAAATGATAACTTTTCAAGTAAGTATTACTATATAATCAAACAAAAAATATAATTCTTTATACATGATATAATATTTTTATATAAATATAGGGCAGAACTAGCATTGGTATCCGAAATGGAGTATCTTACAGTAAAGATCAATCTTATTTACTACATGTACAAGGTACCAATGAATTTACAACAAAAGCCAATCAAGTTCAGAAGTGTGCATCATCTCTTAATTCTTATGATGTTTTTGTTCTTTTGACTAAAGAAATAGTTTATGTTTGGGCTGGAAAGGTAAAAATTTGAAATTACTAATTATATATTATATATAATTCAGAATACAGTATAATAATTGTCTTATTTATGTGGTTAAATTTATCTGAAAATTTCTGAGAAGTTGTAATCGTGTGCATGTGCGTGCACGTGCATGTACATACACATATTCTTTAGAAGAATAGCTGAATGAAATTAATACAAAAATACAAAATTTTAAGACCATATGTGACATTTTTTTGCAGAAAAGTAAATTTAATATTTTATTTCCATTTTAAAGATATTTATCACAAAAAAACACTTGCACATCTGTATATCTCTGAAACTAAATAAATTTTGGGTCTATTGTATTGAATTACTGTATAAGCCGACCCTCCCACTTCAGAAATTTTTTGGAGAAAAAATCTCGGCTTATATATGAGTATATACGGTATAATAAACAAAAATAAAATCAAAACATGAACTTCAAAATTAACATTTTTAACTGGCTTCATTTTTATTTAACAGGAATCAATGTACAGCCACTCCCCTACTTACATAATATGTGATTTACATAAATTTGATTTTATATAAAATATTTTTTTATTTTTTAAGATATATATCTGTATGCCAGAGGTAAATAGAGCATAAATAGCTACTGTATTTGCAAATTACAAATACAAACATGTTGGTTTACAGCATTTAAGATCATGTTATTTGATTTATTTATATTTTATGTGTTGTTTGTTGATTTTAAGTATTATATTACTATTATGAAATTGTTCCACATGGCATTGTCTCATTTCCAGTCAGGGAACATATTGGCATTATAACATTTTGGAAGTACGATTATTGTAATTATTTAGCTTTGGGAGGCTTTTAATTCAATATTTTTGTTAAAAAATTATTTTTTCCAAATTACATAAAATCTGACTTGCATAAAGTTATGAAAAATATAACCCTTATGTAAGTCAGGCTGTATTTAAAAATTAAAAAATACTATATAGTACAGTTTATCCTATTATAATATGGAAATTATGTTTCATACTGTATATAATTTTCTGGAACAGTATTATGCAAAACATTGCTTATAGGAAAAGTAATAATTTCATTCTGGTGATCTTAGAAATTTTTAGCTAAAAATCACTTAAAAGTAAAAAAACTGAAATTTTTTTGTCAGAAAACTAATTATAAAATTATATTATTATAATTGTTAAATTAATAATTTGATTTTATTTATTTAATAAAAGAAAAAATTCTAAATTGTTAAAAATGATACTAAACTTCTTTCAAAATATTAATTTTTAACTACTTTGCAATTAAAAAAAACTTGATCAATTATTTTAAGTCATTTGAAGAGAGATTAATATTTTCATCTGTATTTTAAGTTCTCATTACTCTATAAACTTCTCAAAAAAATGTAGAAAAATAATGTTATATAATTTGTGATTCAAATTAACACATATAATCAAAATTGAATGCTAAAGCTAAGTTGCTTGTTTGTAATATTAGAATCAATATAAACATTATCATCAGCAGATAAAACAGTATATTTATTGATTAATCATTAATATATAGGATGTAGCATACTTAGCCTTCTATGGCTTTTTTAATCATTACTACACTGAAGAGGTAATAGCAGGGCAAAAATGTTACTTCTTATATATTACTAGTAATTAAACAATAAATGTTTGCCTAATGATTAAAGTCTTGGTTTGGATAGTGCAGAATAAAAGAGGAATTGTAAGTTTATTTCTCAAATCAAATACAAGTAATCTTCAATATATGACTGCCTTGTACAGTCGGTTCCATAAAGTTTTGTACCTAAGCGGAAGGTGTTCGGCTTCCTTCCAATAGTTCAAAGCAATGTGATTCATCAGTTCAGGCAAATCATTCGAACTCTCCGAGTATCGGATGATTCCATTAACTGTTGTCGTAGCAACGGGGGTGGGTAATTTTAATTGCACGTGTTAATTTTTTTGTCTGCAAGATGACTTTGGATGTTCTGTAGGGAATTTTTGTTTTATTAATAATGAACTAATCTATTTTGTTATTAATGAAACAAAAATGGTGCATATTATCACTAATATTACATGCGCAATCAAGAGATAAGTTGTTATACCACTCGCTATTGAATAAAACAAGAGTGACAAAGAGGTGTATCAAAGTCATAATCCTGAAACATACGTTTTCGGTGTATTTGAAGTTTATGTTATTTACGGTAATAATGCCAAAAGCTGTAGATAATAGCTAATTATATACTTGAAGAGTATCTACATATGGAAATTATTTTCATGTAGTTTACACCATTTACAGAAAACATTCTGGTTTCTAATAATGGCATTTTATTTTGGTTTAGTCTGAACAATCTCACAGTTGGGTAACTGTGGGCTATGAGTTAAACATCAATTGTAATATATTTATTTCTGCACATTTGAAGTTCATAGCAATTTTGAATTATATTTGGGTTTATTTGGATCATATTTTACCTAGCTAGGAAATTTCGGTAACCTTATAATACAGTAGAAAGATATTTAGCTTCTTGTTCATTATTAATGGAAAATTTGGTTTATGATTGTTAATAATATGAATAATATATATTGTATTCATACTATTAATGAAGATCAAATGTTTAATAGAACAAAATTACTTTATTATATCACTAAATTTTCTCACCAGTTAACTTAATCATCATCAGAAAATAACAAATTGGAATGCCTGATTTGATCAATAATTTTATTCATACTTTCTATTATTTTCTGTAAAAATGCAGTTTCTTATATTTTTAACAATAAATACGATTTAAATTGAAAATTTTAAAATCCTTATAATGTAATGAACTACATATATCTGGAAGTGATATCCATTAAATATATAATAAAAATTCAAGGCTTATATAAATTATAATATTAGAGTAAATAGTACCGGTAACTTTAAAAATGAAATTACTTAATGCTATTAGAAATGATGATAAAATTATATTTTGCTTTTTTTCTTAAATATAGTAAATAAACTAGCACGAATTAGTTATAATCCTTCTCGTTCAAACTTAGGCAAACTACAATGTTTTCACTAAAACACGTGACTACGACGTCACGTGAATTTTGTCCATTGTAGAACACAGCGTAGCTAGATAATACTAGCTTATCGGATAAAAGGGTGGATAAAGAGACCAATACTCGATAGTAATTCTTAAAAAAATGCTGATAGCTAATGACGCAGTTATATGGAATTTCTTAAATGCTTTTATGTTTTGTTTTTCCGAAAGATGTTTAAACCTATCAATATTAGAAAATATTAAAAGATTTTAGCAAATACCGGAGTTTAATAAATGTAAAAAAGAAATTATTATGTAGTATCTAGTTTATTCAAACTTAAAATATAAAATAAAGCGAAGTCAGAAAATTTATTTTTTAAATTTTAAAGCATCTTTTAGAACCTCAGATGAACACATCACCATATTGCACATTTGTCTGGAAAATGTTTAAACCGTTTATATTTTAATTGCATTGTTTAAAATTTAAACACAAACTAATATGTTGACCAAAGAAAAAAAAAAAATGTTTCTCCAAACAAGATTCGAACTCGGCTCCTCGGAACAGTAGGCAGACGCTCTACCGATGCTGCTATCAGTCTCTATCGCTTATTCTTGTCAGTTTAGAGCACGTGACGAGCACATCCCGCACGTATACTTCCCTCCCTATTCTCAGTCACAACAGACAAGTCCATTTGAAACTGCCTTGAATCTCGGTACAAGTACCTGACTTTACAATTGATCAACTTCCGGTGAGTTTAGCCCCTACGAGGTAGGTACAAAACTTTATGGAACCGACTGTACTTATGACTTTGATGTCATCAATAAATTCTATGATTGGTCAATGCAATTGATGAAATGTTTGAAACCCTGAGCAATGGTCTGATATACAAAAAGCATTCCTTTTGTATCTGGTTCTTGTATTTTTGTGTTCATTAAATTTATTACAATAAAGTGGAATATAATGATAAATATTGATAGTGGGTAATCCATATATTTTGGAAATTTCTGACTTATGACTGCTTCAACGTACAAGAGTGGGGTTCAAACTGAATCCTATCATAAGTCAAGGCTACCTGTATATTTTTGATTTGAGAAATAAACTTGCTATTCTCTTTTACCTGATGACAATGCTTGTTTTTGTTTTTATTTTATGACTTGAATTGTTTTATATAATATACCATAGTATATTATTATTATACTGTGAAGTATGAGCCTGCTTCACAATAGAAATTTGCAAGAACCTTTTTATTCATTTTCTTTTTTCCAAATAATGGAAAATATTCTGTGAACTTTTATGCATGTCAGAATGCCAGAAATAAAAGAATCTAACAAAAGGGGTGGCCCTTTGCATTTTTGGTGATAACTACATGTTCATTTACAATAGAAATATAAGCATTGGATGAATTAGTGAATAGAACAAATAAAAGTTAATCTCCAAAGTTTAATAAGAAGAGATAATGACCATCTAGATATCAATTAACTAAAATACAACAAAGAGAAGAGAAAAAAGAAACCCATCTAAGATTACAATATTAAGAAAAAGAGGGAAATGATAGGGAAAAAGAAATTAATAAACTAGAATCTACCAAGTTTAGTTACTTGAAATTCAGCTTGGGAAGAAAAAGTTATTTGAAATTCAGCTCACAGAAGAAAAGGTGATTGGGACATGATTGCCACACTGAATAGGAAAAAAAGGGAAAGAAATTGTAGGAGAAGATTATGCTCATCTATAGCTTATTGGTTCTTCCTTGCAGACAGCTAGAAGGGATACATCTCTATAACATGTCTGGTGTCAGAACTAATGGTGCAAAAGTTGTACAGTTTTGATTTGAGTTCTGAAAAGGGCCAGATAGGCTGTAAGGATTCTGCCTTGACATAATAACAAGTGAGATCCTAGTCATTCTTCTTCTGGGATCTCCATATTATTAAAAGAGAGGAATGAAATTAAAGTTGTTCTGTAAATTCTTTAATTTAATTTTGTTTTATATTCTTGCCAGAAAAATGCAGAAAAATTTTGAATCTTATATAAAGTACAAAATTTAAATTATGTTGCATTGATTCATTTTAATGGGTTATAAGAATCAAGGATATAATTTTATAACTGCAGTAAGAACCTGCTTAACGCTGCTCCGTTTAATGCTATTTTGATATAACATGGTTTTTTTTAATGCTGTATTTTTATTTTTTGATTCATTTTGGTGATATTTTTAAAACACACACAAATCTTCATTCCATTAAAAATCTGTTATATTCACATAAATCTGAAATGACACGAATTTGTTGTTTTGATACTCTTACAGTGCATTTGATATTAGTGAAGTGCAACACACATGAAAGTCTGCTGCGATTACAGTTTATATTTATGATCGATCATCAACATTATTTTACAAAAGGAACTTGCAACGGATTTTCTCAAAACAAGTTTAGCCACTATTATGGAAATTATGAATCATTTTATATAAAATGATCCAAATTTTGATAAAAGTTCAAAGGCAAGACGAAGTGTTATGGATGCAATCTTGCTATTGACAATTGCTTGCTGAACGAAAGAGGAAAAGACAAACAATGTTAGATGACTTCTTAACAAAAAAAAATTTTTTAAAATAAGGAGCAACTTTCCTCATCACAAACAAGAATTATTTACTCAAATATTTTTGATTTTTATGAATGATTTATGAATATAAATTGATATTAGTCATAAAAAATGTCTATAATTAATGTCATACAATAGTAATAATACGTTACAAATTAAAAAAATGGTACTTATATTTTTATTCACTGTATTTTTCACTTATCCCCATTATTTACATGTTAAGATCACCTCATTTAATGCTGTTTCATTTAGTGCTTGATTTTCTTGGAATGTATTCTCCGTGTTAAACATGGCCTTACTGTATTTTGAAATGAATGAGTATTATAGATGGATCAACTGTATTTGTTCAGTTATATTATTTATTATATTATAAATATTCTAATTTTAAAATATCATTTATGCACTTTTACTCATAAATATATTTTTACAGAGAAGTACTGGAGATGAAAGAGAAATGGCAAAACGTATTGCTTCTCAGTCTGGAAGGTATGTTAAAATAATGTAAATTTTAGTTTATGGACACACACAAAATATCACTTTCTTACAATTTTATAAAAAATTTTACCCTATCATTCTGTTAATACCAATAAACACAGTTCATTAAATAGAAACATTTTTTATTCTTGTGAATAATAATTTCAATCTAATCAATTAGTCATCTTCAGCTAGAACAGGAATTCTTAACCAGAGATATCCATACTCCTTGGGGGTATGGGAACCAAATGCTGAGAGTATGGACTTGATCTCTAAAGTACAGTAAATTCAAGCTAATGGTGATGATTATTTTGACAGTCATATGAAGGGGGTATGGGACCATTGGACAATCCATTGGAGGTCTGGAGTCATCAAAAGGTTAAGAACCCCTGAACTAGAAGAATGGAATATTCTTAGAGCTTAAATATAAATTCAAAATTATAACTATTAATAATAATAATAATAATAATAATAATAATATATTATCTTAAACTTTTCTTTATTACATACAGTGGATCCTCCCTAACATCATTTTGCTGTTATATTGTCATTATGAACTAAATTAATTAATTAAAATATTAGAAATTTGAAGACAGTGAAATAGTATAAAGCTCTTTTCTTACATCTCCCTTCATTATAAATAGAAAATGAGATGGAAATCTATAATTATAGAAAGCAAGATAACCTATTTTATATGAGCACGAACTGAAGTATACAATATTGTCTATGAATAATATATTAATTAAACTATATGGCTTACAGGACATTCTATTAGATTCATTTGGTGTAAATGCTTTGGCTTCCTGTTCAGAATACTCAGATCATATTAGGAACTCATTCCTTGGAAAATTTCTAAGTTAGTGAAATTTTTGGTTTCAGTTAGCATCACAATTTTCAAGAACCTAACCCCAATGTTAAATGAGGATCCATTTTATTTTTTATAATATGTAATAAAAACTTGTTGCAAATTTAAAAATTTTATTGTAAACCAAGTACTGTGTGTAAATTCCCAGATTTCTGAATTTTTTCAAATATGAAGTATCAAAAATCTTGAAAATATGAGCATTAATTACAATAAATAAATTCTTAGCATTCATCGAAAGGCATTTAAATCTACATACATAGCTACACAATACAATACAATTGGTTTTGAAGCAGAAACTCTATTGTCTGAAAATTCAGAATTGTGACTGAAAAGTGGAAGTAATACATCCTCTGATTTTATCAGCATATTATGTAAATAACTTCTGTTCCCAGATTATGCCTAAGATAATAATTCAACTGAATTAATGCTCATCTACTTATCTATCAATAATAATAAAAGAATAAAAATTCTCTAACATTAATATAACAAATAATTTCTTTATTGTTATAAATGCTTGATTTTAAAGGCTTTAAACAATGATTTATTTATCTAAATAAATGAAAATATTCATATACTATTGATTTTGTTGACCTTTGCTTAATTTTACTGTAGTCAAATTGCATTGCTAAGAATGGAACTCCTGGTTTTAACATATGTCTACAGAATATTGATTCTTGGTTTATGAGTTCTACTTAACAAGCTTGCTTCAGGAATGAGTTAGCTCATAAAAGTTTAACTATAATTTAAGTCTTTATATTGTATAATGAAAAACTGGAGATATTGTATAATGAAAAATATGATGACAATATTGTTAGATATAATTTTGAACCTGCATTTAAATTCTAAGAATATTTTATCTTTAATTGCTGAAACTGTAATGATAAGCTAAAAATATTACTATTCACAAGAATAAGCATTTTTCATCTTAATGAATTGCATTTATTTTATTTTTTTAATATTTTCTATTACAGTAATGTACTTGCACATGCATGTTTAAAATATATAGATTAAATTAAAAATAACTAAAAAATTTATTTAAAAATATATTTAGAAATCAATAGAGAACACCAAATTTGGTAAAAGGTTTTGAAATTCTGTATAATGCTATTCTATCTTAAAATCCTTTACATTTTTCATTTCTAAAGCGTATGAGTGTTAAATAACTTCAAAAGCTACTAGTTGCCAAATGAAACTTGGGTTAAGTAATATATAGTGATAAATGAAAGAGAGCTTCATTATTAACTATGTATTCACTTATCACTACATAGCACTTAATCTAAATTTCATTTGGGAATTTTCAGTAATTTTGAAGCTATTTAAGACTTATGCTTATTTGAAATTGGGTCTAGGTACATAATAATAAAAGGACAGCACTGTATGCAGTAGAGAATAATTCAATAAACATCATTTATTCAGGGAACTAACGCTTTCGGCATTTCTGCCATCTTCAGGTTCCAAATCATAACGAATTTGTTCGTTATTCATTCTTTCTTATAAAAGATTTCAGAGTTCTAGAATGATTTAAATGAAAACACAAAACCAAACAAATTTAAAATAAACAAACACACGGTTACCATAGTTACCCATTACTTCATCTTCATAGTAAAGAGCATGGATAAATTAAACAGAATATAAATAAAACATAATAACGTCATAACATAGAGTCTGTACATAAAGCTGCACTATCAAAGAGTTAGTTCCGTGAATAAATGATGTTTATTGAATTATTCTCTACTGCGTACAGTGCTGTCCTTTTATTATTATGTTTTAGAGAGTATAAGCAGTTAGTCTGATTATGGGTCTAGGTATATTAAAATAAAACAATTTCAACAGAAACTTTCAAAATTTTTACATAAGTTTACATTCAATAAATAAATAAACCAATATATAGCATCAAAATAAATTGTTTTATCACATAAAAGGACTTTTTGACAAAGGTCCTCTTTATTTATATATTTGTAATATAGAACTTTGCATCAAACATATAAAAAATAAAAGTCAAAATTTAAATCTACTATTATACTCTACAAAATTATATAAATATCATAAATATTAACATTTATAATAAAAAATTAATAATTACTATAAATCAATAAACTATATATTCATATAAATGATACTTATATATGACTTTTATATTTTTTTGTATATCTGCTACATTATCTGTCTCTAATACATTATTTTATCATTTCTTGCTTCTTTAAATATATAACAATTTTCTCATGAATTTTTCTGATAAGTGCAAGGAGATAGTTTTAATCACTATTGCTTGGGTCTGTAAGACTTTTTGCTTTGAATGTATAGTGTGTGACTTAGTTCCATGTTATTTCTATTCTCTTATATATCTACTTAAAGCTTATTTCTTCTGTCAAACTTCATTTTCTTTTTACATAAGTTTTTTTACTGTTAACTTTGAGCAAATTTATAATACTATTGAATAAGATTTCTTTTGGCATTTAGCCTAAAAAATTTATATGAATACAAAAAGAATATTTTCTTGGAACTATTGAATTTTATATTAGTCTGTTTTAATGAATTAATCCATATATCTTGAAATATTTTTTATGCATTTACACATTAGGATCAAGAATAAACTGTTATATTTATAATAAATTTAATTAAAAAAAAAATAAGGATTTAATAAATTAAATCCTTATTTTCTTAGTTACAAAATTATAAATGGCAGTGTATTAAGGATTTTATTTAGTTTTTTTGGCATTTTTTAATGGCAGTTCTATGCTATTTTTATGCTAAAAATATCAAAAAACAAAAATCCTTAATATATTATGATTTATAAAGATTTATTTTAAAAATAAATATTCAGTTTTAAAATGAAATATAGAAAATATATTTGAAAATTTTTTAATATAGTGGGACATCATTTTCATATATCAAAGATCTTCATTCTTTAATATATACTGTGTATAAACTGGATTCTTTAATATACTGGTATATTAAAGAGCCCAGTTTAAACAGTAAAACAATATAAATATCCAATTTGAATGAAATTTATGCACAGATAGTTCCCAACTTTATGAATTAATTCACTCATGGAATGTACTCATAAAAGAAAGAATTCATAAACAAGAATCAATTTCTCATAGATATAATGTTAAAAATATGAATTCCTCTCTCACCAAAGAAATTTGACCATAATAGAAATAAATAAAATTAAAAAAATCAATAGTTTATAATTAATGATTTATTTATCTAAAGAAATGAAAAGATGGCCTTTAAATCAAGGAAATTATAATAATAAAGAAATTATCATATAACTATTGAAGAATTTTTATACAAATGTACTATCACCATAGATGCAATCTGGTAATTAATTATTTTTATCCTCCTCGGACCCACTACAAAAAAAACTTATTTTTTGGGGAAATTTTGAGTTTTATTGACACACACAATCATGTTTGTTTATAAAATATGTAATTTTCAAAATCTCATGGTTAGTTTTTTTTAAATTTGATGTGTCTTATAGGACACATTGGGTCTTTAGGCTGCAAGATTTTTGAATAAATGTACAATATTTTCCAAAATGTTAAATTTATTTTTCCGAAAAATTAATTAATAAAATTTTAATACAGTTAAACTCCTTGGATTACATGTGTCTCATAGGACACATGGCATCTGAGGAGGATATAATGTTGTGATAAAAACCATAGCAACCAGAGGATACACAACTTCCTCTTCTCAGTCCACTACAGTATTTTGATTTTTTATCCCATTTCATAGCAGACAACAAAGTTTCTGTTATAAAACAGTTATACTACACTATATAACTATGTATGTGATTTCAAATATTTTTTTTAATCAATGTTTAGCATTTATTTATTGCAATTAATATTCATATTTTTGATTTTTTTTTTTGATACTTCATATTTGAAAAAACTCAAACCTGGAACTTAATCTAAGAACTACTTATATATTTTGGAATCTGCTAGAGGATTGTGCGTGCAAAAAATGATGAAAATTTATATATATACATATATATATGTATACACTATAGAGTGGAACTATTGTCGTGCACTTTAGTGCATAACAAAAGTTTTCATTTGCAATCTTCCATTCTGTACACCATCTTTTATTTTATTAGGTTTAATGAATAACAAAAATAATTTAAAAATGCACAAACATAATTATGAAGTAAAAAGTGATATGGGTATCAGGTGAGCTCAATTTAAGCATCATCTGCAGATTAGCAAATCTGATTAATATTATGATATTTCAGTTTTAAAATGATCAATGGAATATTTGCTATGGATCATATACATCCTTAAATTTACAGACATATACAAATATATATATATGTAAATGTGAGAGTTTAGGGAGGTTTTTATATGGAAATAATGGTCATGAATTCAATGAGATATCACTTGGCTGTTGCAACTTAGGAATTATTTGTACTTTTAAAACGTAAAATCTTTGGATATATTTATTTAAAACTATATATCTCCAGACTTTGAAAAATTATCTTATTTATAATATAATCTACTAGTATTTTTTTTTTTTAATTTTATTTAGAAATATATAGAAAGAAGAAAATATTGAAATAAAATGATGCAATTATATTATAGGGAAATGGTGTTGGTATCAGAAGGTCAAGAAAGAGAAGATTTTTGGAATGCTATTGGAGGGAAAAAATCATATAATCAAAATATACATTTAGAGGCAAATATTTATCATTACATTATAATCTTTGCTAATTTTTTAAAATTTTATATTACTAAGTATATTAATGATTTTAATGCATGATGATAATTGTACAAATAGTCCTTGACTTACAATGAAATTTAATTTCAAAAATTTTGTAAGTTAGAAATTGTTAGAAATAGAAAATGCCCAAAATTTCTCACTACTAATGTTTACTAGGATACTATATGTTATCTTATTAAACATAAAGAACACAAAACTACAACAATTGGACATGAAAAATGATACTTTCCATATGTCAGATCATTAATCTGGGAATTGAACCCAGGTCAATTTCATTGACCAATAGCAGAATTATTGATGACATTGCTGTTGTAAGTATGTGTTGATTGTAAGTCAAGATTGGTTGTAAGTTGAAGACTACCTATATACTAAATAATTAAATTAAATTTTTATAGAATCTAAAGTAGTAAACTAAATCTTGGTTCTGATAACACAAAATGAAAGAGAATAATTTTTAAACTTATTTCTTGAACAAAAATATTTTAATTCAAAAAATAAGCTTATTTTTTTTTATATAGTTTAACAGCATATTTAATTTCATACTATTTTTAATAATAATATTTTTTAAAGATAAGATTTTGTTGACTGAATCACATATATTTCTATAATAAGTATGATCCATCTCCTAATTTTTCTAGTTCTTTCAAATAAATTATTTTTTGATCTTTTGTATTCAAATTGAATTAAAGAATATAAGAATTAGATCAGTTTTTCTGCCAGCCCATCATCACAATAATCCCAATATATATCCAATTTAGATAAAAATTGCATATGTTATTAGTTCACACTTCAAAAAAAAGCCTATTAATAAAAATGATCAATATTGATCAGTATTACTGATGTAATAAGAGAAAAAGATATTTATATATTTTGGATTAACATCTTATATATCTTGTATATTATCCAGAGGCAGACTGTTAACTTTAAGAGCCCTGGGCTAACACTGTTTGGAGGCCTACTAAATTAACTGAAATTAACTTAATGATGAAAACTATGCTAAACTAACATTTTTCAGAGGAGCTAGCACTCACATTCCAACATTGCCACATTATTTTCATAATTGATAAATAACAAAGTATATTTTGATTTTACCGATTACCGACAGAGCAGTATTTATTATTTACTGTCATTTAAAACATTGATATTTGATATTTTATTCAAATCCAATAGCATGGCAATCAATGATTTAAACTTTATTTAGGTACAAAAATTTTGTATAATTTATTTTTTTCTTAAATTTTTAATTTAAATTGTTTTTTTATTTTAATTTTTTTGACCCACAAAAATGCCTTTGATTGAATGGGGCCCTGGGCTGCACTCTATAAAGACCATGCCTAAATCTGCCCGATATTAATCTATTCTGAATGAAATATATACAGTATAAGTCTATAAAAAATGATTGATATTGGATCAATTAGTTGAGAGCAGACTGTTGATAATGACCATCAATAGCCTGAGCTCAGACTACTAAATATTTTCAAAGGGACAGGATCTAGATTAGAGCCAAATCCTTTGGATATGAAGCCATAGTATTTCTAGATATAACAGCCTCTGATAACACAATAAACTCATATTAAATTAAAATATCTGTGGAATTTTGGGCCACTGTATTGGATCTATCATTTTGAATATGAAAAATCTATTATCAGATTTGTAATCTATATCCCCCAAAAAGCATTACATCACTAGATCCTATTTTCATCAAAATAAGACAAACTTTAAAAATCTATCAAATTTGAAGGCTACTACTCTGACCTCTTTTGAGTATAATTTATTCAAGCAATATGTAAAGGAATATTTTTCTCTAAATAGAACACATCACATAAAATATAATTCTGAATACATGTATAATTACAGATAAAAAATGCTTAAGTTATTTCTGTTAAACTATTGCCCATTAGAATGTTGAAATGTTAATTCATAATTATCTTATGATTATAAAATTCTGAATTCTAAAAACTTAAAATAATAAATTACATTATTTAAAAATTATAAAACTAATGAAAATTAGAAAAATTTTTTAATTTATTATTTATTTAAAATATGAACAAAATATATCAAAATTTACAAACTTATAAAATTGCTATCATTTAAAGAATGAACAGTTTATTTCATATTTTCATGGATATCTTAGAATCTGATTTTGTTATTTATCATGATTAAATCACAATAATACTTTTATCTTTTGAAGTAAGTGTTTTTGTTAATACAAAGAATTTTTATTCACATAAATTTCTTAATCTGTTATGAACTCATTTATAATTTAGCATTTAAGATTCTCACATTTAAAATTTCATAATAAAACCTGTTTTCTTATGAAATTTAAATATGACAACTTTCTGATTAAATAGAATCAAAAATATATATATTGAAAAAATTTTTCATATGATTAAAAATTTTTTCATTAATTGTTTTAGGAAGAAATTGATACACGTCAAGCAAGATTTTATCAATGTACAATCAATTCAGGACAGTTAGATGTTCATGAAATTCTTGGTTTTGATCAGTATGATCTGGTTGAAGATGATGTGGTAATTATAGATGCATGGAATTCTGTTTTTATATGGCTTGGTCGTTGTATTAAAACCGAAGAAAGGAGATTAGCTGTACTTATTGCAGAAGTTTGTATATATCTGTATATAATAATTATACATAAAATATCTATTGTAATTTATTTATTAAATTGGTATAAATAATAATTTAGGAGTATTTAAATACTGATCCTACTGGAAGAGATTGTGCAACACCAATTGTAGTTGTGAAACAAGGTTATGAGCCACCAAATTTTACAGGATTCTTTCCTGTTTGGGATGATAACTTTTGGAAAGTAAATTATTTTTTTTATATTTTCCCAAAATATTTTTTTTTTCTATCAATGAAAAAAAAATTTATCAAGAAATTTGTAATTTTGGAAACAGAAAAAGAAGACTTATGAACAAATTAAAATAGAGTTAGCAGAAGAGAACAGTGGAGTAGTAATTGCTCAAGTAAGTCAAAATGCTATTCTTTAAGTTTTACTTGAATCTATATAAAAAAAATTATTTATTGATATTTATTTTTGGGGTACTGTAATAGAAAACATTACCCAATCAAGACTTGAGGCAAGAAGTTGATAAATTTCCACTTGAAGTTCTTCAAATTAAAGATCCGGAACATCTTCCACAAGGCATTGATCCATCTCATAAAGAGGTTTGCATATTGAACTATCTTTACTATTTTATTAGATTGATGCATAATTCCATAGCGTTCTGATTTGGCCTAGCTACACTGCATTGCTGTTCATTTGTTTACCGTTTTTATATTGTCACTGTTTACTTTGGAGTGTTGTCTTGTGGAATACCGAGCTGTGCGAGATTGTTACAAATGATTGTTATTTCTTCGCTGTCCAGGTCGAGAAAAACGAACATTTCCGACATATTCTGCTGTACGAGTTTAACGTTGTTTCTTCGCTGTTGAAGATGGAGTGTCAGGTCGAGAAAAACGAACATTAGCTGTTGAAGATGGAGTGTCAGGTCGAGAAAAACGAACATTTCCGACATATTCTGCTGTATGAGTTTAACCGAGGTTCAAGTGCAGTAAATGCTTCTACGAGTTTAACCAAGGTTCAAGTGCAGTAAATGCGGCTAGGAACATCTGTGAAGTGTAGGAACTTGGATTGATGACTTCCTAAACTCAACACCAACAGATTTCTACAGACGGGGGATCCAAACTACCCCAACGTTGGCAGAAAGTTATTGATAAACGGAGATTACCATTGCTGAATAGTTGCTTGCCTTGATTTTGTCAAAATTTCAACTGAATTTCATAAATAAAACACAAACAAACAAACTTAACAAACCTATATTTAAAACGCTATGGAATTATGTATCAACCTAATATTATTAATGTTAATAAAATTAATAATAGCATAATTAAGTTTTTAACCTTCCATTTCAGATTCATCTGATAGATGATGATTTTGAACAAATTTTTGGAATGTCCTATATAAAGTTTCAAGGACTGCCACGTTGGAAACAACTAGAATTGAAGAAAGCAGTGGATTTATTTTAATCAAAAAGCATCTTCTGTAAATATTTCTATTTAAACATTTATTTGTGTATTTTATAAAAAAAAACTACAAATTTTACAATCACATTGTATAGAAAACTAGTCAGCAACATTTTTTCTTTTCATCAAATAATTAAAGATTTGGTTTAGCCATTTCATACGGTGATGCAAATTTGTGATAAAAATTCATATGCTGCACATAACTAAGAAATATTGTTTGATTTTCTATGTAAATTCATTCAATTAACTAAACTGCCAAATGTTTAATGAAAATTTATTCAAAGACAATTTTCCATATATATTTGTGCTACCTTCTGTTAAATTATATCAGATCAATATATATATATATATATTGTATTCATATATAATAAAATATGTTTTAAGCTTTTTTTTTTAATTTTATGTAACAATAATACCTTCCTTCATTATAATAATTTCAACTATTAATAACTGAATTATCAAATAAAGCTTATTATTGCATATTATAGGAAACCTGAAAAAATGTAATGTTTAAATTTACATCAGAATTACAATATTAAAATTAAAAAAATTATCTTTTATTCAATATAGTAGAACCACATGTTGGCTATTTGACTGTGATAAGGCATCTGTCTAACTTTCTAAACATTTGAAGAACAATATCAAATCCTATAACTTCAGATTTTTTGGGGATCTTGTCTCAATTTTGTATTACTTTTTGTTTTGGTTGGAAATTCAACAGAGAAATATTGTAGAATTTACCATATAGCCATCCATGTCCATTATGTGATCAACCAGAAAAGTGAAATATATAAATATTGATGAGTTCTAGTGCTTATTATTATTTACACTAGTATATTGATATTTATTATAAATTTTTCTGTTTAATAACAATATGAAATAAAAACTGGAAATAATCAAAAGAAATGGAGCATCATGTATGAAGATATATATTAAAACTGTTTATAATAATAAACAGTTTTATAAATTTCGAATTTAAAAATGAAATGCTAAAAATATATATAATAGTTATCATATACCTGTATATAATAACACTGAATCGAATTTTGTTCAAATCCAATAATTATTATGTTAATTTTTAAATTCTTTTATGAAAATAACTTATTTAGAATTCCTTTCGATTTTTATTTTGCTTTCTTTTATATAGCATTTGCAAATTTATTTAAAATTTTTGCCTGTACATTCAAATTATAAGCTACGAATAGTTTAACAAAATGATGAGAAGGAGTAGTAAATAAATCAGTATTATAATGATATATTAAAATAAACTTATTTTCAAATGAACACAAATTTTAATGAAAAACATATATACAGAGTGGCAAAAATGTATGGAAACGGCTAAATATTTTGAAAACGGTTTATCAGAATTCTTTGAAATTTCGCATGATGTTAGATATGTTTACGTCCTACTATCTCTCTTTTTTTCAACTTTATATCGTTATTTGTTTTCGTGATCCAAGACAAACTTTACTTTTTTAAAGGGCACTAGGGGTCAGTTTGACCATATTTGAAAAGATCATTTCATTCTGAATTCAGTGATATAGCACATGCCTATCTTATCTTTTAGGAAAACCCCAAAAAGACCCATGTTGATTTAAAGTTCATGAAGATGATTCACTGCGATCGCTGCTAATGCTTCGGCGTGGCTGGATCATCAGTCGGCAATGGGACGTTATTCTACAAAAAAAAATTGCAAAAACTTTAATAAGATACTGAAATCTTACAAGGGGAGGCCACACTCTCCGTCGAACCGATTTCGATCGGCTTTAACATACAGGTTGGGGCCATCGAAAAGTAACTCGTGTAAAAGGGTTTAGGTCACTATGCCTTCGTTTTAAAAAAATCGAAGTCAAATGTCATGACGCCAGATCGCACCACTTATATATCTAAAAAATTGCAGCTATTTTAACTAAATCACTGACATAGTGGTTAAGGCGGTTTCATACAGAACCGAACGTTGTGAGTTCAAGTCGCCCTTACGAACGTTTTTTTTTCAATTGAATAAATTAAAATATTTCTAATAATAAAACTTCAGATAAAATCATATTTTTTTCTTAGTTATGTTTGGCAAACTCGCTCTTCAATTATTGTTCGATCTCTTTCTCGCTTTATCTCACGCACTCTCACTCTCTAATCATCATAATTCACAGTGAATTAGGTGATAACTGTCATAAAAACATTGAAAGCAAATGAACTTCCTGCACCAAGCGCATTGGATAAAAGCTGTTTTGGCGCATACGCTTCTCTCCTGCCCAATAGTCTTCGGAAAACAAACTTGATTGACGTTCATGAATATATGTCTCTTGTAATCAATTTTGATGCATACCATGCGTAGGATAGCATCGCCTGGAATTTGGTGCTGACAACAGATTATATATTAGGCTATGAATTGTTATGGTATCTGTTTGGTTATGAAGTTCTCACTGTGTTTCGAGGAGTATACTGCAATTTTGCAATTTTGAAATAAAGTTCTTTACTTGGCAGAAGAAGTAAACATCACAGGTTTGGCAGAGGAGAGTGCATTTCAGCAGTATAACTTTTACCGTGCAAGTCGGTTGGTTCTGATCATTTGTGAACATAGAGTCGTGCATGACCGTGTCAGTTTGTCCATCCTATGAATCTAATACTAGGCAGAATTTGTTATTTTCCACATAGGATTTCAAAATATGTTGAAGATACAACTTGTAAATATCAGTTTTAATTTCTTAGATTTGCAATCTTGTCTTACAATTAGATATTTTTGTCATTCTCTTCATTTGTCATCTAGCTATCGTAGAATGTTTTGTTCTCATTGAAAAGTTGTAAAAAAAGAAAGTTATAAAAGTAGCTGCACGCAGATTGCGAAAGAAACTTTCGGAAAAACCAAATATATTGTGAATTACAATTGAGAGTAAATGACATAAAGCGAGAAAGAGATCGAACAATAATTGAAGAGTGATTTTGTCAACCGTAATTTCGACAAAAAAAAGATGATTTTACCTGAAGTTTTATTGTTAGTAATATTTTAATTTATTCACTTGAAGGAAAATAAAAGGAACGTGAGGGAGACTGGACCTCACAACATATAGTTCTGAGGAAACCGCCTTAACCGCTACGCCACCGATTTACTTGAAGTAGCTGCAATTTTTTAGGTATATAAATGGTACGATCCGGTGTCATGACATTTGACTTCGATTTTTTAAAAAACGAAGGCATAGTAACCTAAATCCTTTTACACAAGTTACTTTTCGATGGTCCTCAATCTGTCTGTTAAAGCCTATCGAAATCGGTTGGACGGAGGTTCTGGCCTCCCCTTGTTAGTTTTGGAAAATGATGATAACAAGTTATGTTAGATTCAATATATTGTATTATAGAAAAATCAAAAAATTCAATTATTACAATAAATTCTCGAAGTGCAGTCCATTTATTTCCTGGCAATAATGAACACATTGAACAGTTTTTCAACGAATCAATCAAAGTGTTTGGCTATTTAGTCCCTTATCGTTCCGGCAACTCCTCCATATGCATTGTTCTGTTAACAAACACCCGATTTTTTATGACTCCACAAGAAAAAGTCATGCGGACTTAAATCGGATGATTGAGGTGGCCATTCGATTGTTCTCTTTTGCAATGTTTTTTGTAGAATAGCGTCCCATTGCCGTCTGACGATCCGGTCACACCGAAGCATTAGCAGCGATCACCATGAACTTTAAAGTCAACATGGGTCTTTTTGGGGTTTTTCTAAAAGATAATATAGGCATATGCCATATCACTGAATTCAGAATGAAATGATCTTTTCAAATATGGTCAAATTGACCCATAGTGCCCTTTAAAAAAAGTGAAGTTTGTCTTGGATCTCGAAAACAAATGATGATATTGTGGAGTCCGTGGGGGTCTTTTTTGACGAGATTCTCGTGTTTTTCGACATCAAATTCCTGACACCGAATTGTGGTATCAGAGAATGCCGAAAAACTGAGTGTGCGCCCATCTAAGATGTTGAACGTCAGGACTGACACCAGGAGCAGTTTAAACCGTGTTGCTCCAGCACGGTGAAGATTATTGAGATGAGCGCACGTCAAATTATGGCCGAAAACTGTGAGCTTTGTGGGTAAGCGACGGTCAGGGTTCCAAAAGTGAAATGAGACATGCGACAAACAATTGACAGCTAAACTATTTATAACTAAGTAATATATTTAATATAAAATAATACAATAATAATAATATAAATAAATAGAAATGTGAGGTCCCGGGAGACCCACCCTTTTTATACAAGTCAAGTTAACTTCGATCGATTTTTGAGATCTGAACGATCTTATTTTAATTCAAAATTCGTCTAAAATTTAATAAATTAATTCTAGCCACATTTGGCAAAGTTTTATACTGGAGAATAGAGTTAGGAAAGTTAGCATAAACAACGGAGGAAGAAACCGATAAAGATCTCTCTTTTTCAACTTGTTCCTCACTGTTATGCAGTCATCAATTAGTCATAATTAAATCATTAACGTCGGCGCTCCTATAAAACGATCGTAGTTCCTTTTGACATTGTTCCTGGTTTTTAAATGTGGTCAGCTATTGGACAGCGCCGGGTTCCCGTCGCGTCTTCCCTGTCCGGAGGACCGACGTCAATGTAGTCAAGATAAAGGTAGCGGTCATAATATATCAATAAGTTATGTGAATATAGAAGACGAACTTTAAGTGTAAACACCTGAGTATTAACGGAAGAAGAATGCAAGATATAATCAACAGATTCCAGCTAACCGGGCAGAAGAAAGAACTTATAACTCATAGCATCCTGGCTAGAAGAAGTCACCTCTACGATAAAAAGACATTATTACTTCTATCCATTTAACTACAGTAAGACCCCGTTTAACGCGGGGGATACGTTCCAAAGAAACGAAGCGCTAAATGAAACAGCGTTAAACGAGGTCATCTGAACACGTAAATAATGGGATAGGTGAAACAGGACAGTGAATAAAAAATATACGTACCATTTATTTTATTTTATTTTTTAACATGTATTATTACTATTGTATTACATTAATTATAGACATTTTTTATTGTTAATATCGATTTGTATTCATAAATCATTCATGAAAAATATTCGAGTAAATAATTTGTTTGAATGAGGAAGTTCTTCCTCATTTGACACTTTGTTTTTTGCTAAGAAGCCATCTAACGTCGTTTGCAAATCTTTCGTTCGGCAAGCAATTGTCGATAGCGAGACGTCGCATCCATGACACTTCATCTTGCCTTTGAATTTTTATCAAAATTTGGATCATTTTGTATAAACTGATCCATAATTTCCGTACTTCTATTAAAATTTGGATCATTTTGTATAACTGATCCATAATTTCTGTAATAGTGCTAAACTTTAACTGTAAATAACGTTGATGAACGATCATAAATATGAAAAACTTGTTTTGACAAAAATATTGATGAAGAAAAACGTTCTAACTTCAAGGAACTATAATTCGAAGTGACAGAGTAAGCTACATTGACTGTATCGAACTATAGTTCGAAGTGGCAACATTCAGGTTAAAACTAAAATCGGATAATTGTTATTTTTATTACTATAAAATAACCTTGATAATCGATCATAAATATAATTTGTGACAGGAGCAAACTTTCGTATGTACTACACTGAAATCAAACGCTCTGCGAGAGGCCATAGGAGTATCGAACCAACAAATTCGTGCGATTTCAGATATATGAGTATAACGGTTTGAAAAGCCCCTCCAAAGTGAATCAATAAAAAATATAGAATTCGAAAAAACCGCGTTATATTGAAACAGCATTAAGCGGGGTCTTATTGTAGACTTCATGGCTGAAGTTAAAGATCGTCGGCCGGATGGCCGCGTGGGAAAGCTTCGGCTTACCACCCTGGAGGATCCGGGTTCAAATCCGGGTCCCACACCTCCAATTTTTCAGGAGGGGTCCGGGCCCGGCCTGTTGAATCCCATCCTTCAACCATCCGGTTGACTCCATCATGGGTGCTGGCCAGCCTGTGATGGGAGCTATAAATGGCCGCCGCCAGATAAAGAATATCCCATGAGGATATGGCGGCGTAATAAAACTAACCTAACCTGAAGTTAAAGAAGAAGAAAACTCCAGTTATTACGACTGACAGGAAACTCGACTCTATTTTCCAGGTACCTTCTTGTAAGCGTCTTGTTAGTTCTCTTTCGATCTTTCGGCAATCCGAGGCTATCTTGATCGTTCGTTTCTCGTTTCGATATCCGTATTTGATATCTACTTGTATTATCTTCTTGTTATATGATAATTATTTGTTATTTTGTTAGTTTAATAAACTTGTTTTTGCTTTGTTAACAAGGAGTTTGTCGGTCTTTCGAACCCGGAGCTCCGTGCCACTTAACCACGCGACCTTATTCCAAATTCGGCCTATACCGTCCGCCACTCGGACTGTTGTGCTGGAGAATCACATTAAACTTCTCCTGGTGTCAGACCCTGACAGAAATTCGGTAGAACCGTTGCGGAATTCTTACAGAAAACATATAACATGAATCAAAAGACAAATAGAATAGAATAAAACTAACGAAAATATAAACGTAAAATCTGATTCTAACCTTTATGGGGTTTTGTGTAGTTTAACGCGCGAGAGACAGACAGAACCCATGAACATACTCATGAGAGAGAATCTTTTTTCTCCTTTTTTCATATTTTTTTTTAGTTTCTTGAACTGATAATATGTCTTTTATTTTCTTGAAGTGAAGACAAAAACGATGACATCCACCCAAACAGACATAGTTGAAGAGAAGTGAAGAAGGGATGAGCTGAGCCACAGTCAGCTATCTAGAGCCAGAGCCAGAGTCAACTAGCGCAAAACTCTGTACAAACTGTTGAAAATCCTTTCTTTTCTTTTTCACTTCTCCTACTTTAAACTTTCCAATCATGCCAAAGTGAAGAGAAGTTCAAAACGAAACTAAACTCTTATTTGACAAGGGAAATTATATTTCTTGGATCTCATTGATGTAAAAAATTTTCAAATTAAAATTACTCTAGTTTACTTTAATCAGGACCCATGACCTTAGTCATTGGATCCTTCAGTTTGTTTCCTCTCTCAAGTATATTTTATGAGTTTATCTGACAAGTCTAACATTCCCCTTCCGATCAAAAAGTCATTCAAAAATAATAGTTTTTCCGATTAATTTCGTTAGCTTTACAATATAAAAATGAAGTTATTACATTTAATTCGCATAATTAATTTAGTTAAAAAGTTTCCGATAAAGAACTAAAATTATGTTTTTCAAGTTTCACAAATATTTGTTATAAGAGAACTTTCCGACAAAAGTAGATCTCTGCAAAACAACTCGCCTCAGATCACGTGGTTCGTTAGCCCAGTTGTTGTCTTTTTTTATTACAATCAGTTCAAATCCGACAATATTATTATTAAAATTAATAAAATTATAATCATATAAAATATATTTGAGTAAATGATGATTAACATATTGCAGTGAAAATAAGTTATTTAATTAATTAAAAATAGATGTGTAACAGTTCACTAGATTTTAATTTCTTAAAGATGATTTCTAGACGATTATTATTTTAAATTCTGAAACAAAGTCTAATTCAATTGTTTATTTGTGTTATATATTACTTGACAAAAGTCTGATTTTATTGTTTGTTTGTGTTATATATTAATTGACACCTGCAAGTGGTGTGAATTCGTTGTTTATTTGTGATATATATTACTTGACACCTGCGAGTGGTGTGACGTCTAGACGATTATTATTTTAAATTCTGCGAACAAAGTCTGATTCTATTCTGTTTGTGTTATATACTTGACACCTGCATGTAGTATGACGTCATGGTTTCGGATTCCATTAGAAAAAAAAATGTCTGTCCGAGATCTTATAATATAAAGTTTAAAAAAATAGAGATAGTAGGACGTAAGCATACCTAACATCCTGCCAAATATCAAAGAATTCTGGTAAACCGTTTTCAAAATATTTAGCCGTTTCTATACATTTTTACCACCATATATATTTTTTCGTTAAAATTTGAGTTCATTTGAAAATAAGTTTATTTTAATATATCAATACAGTAAGACCCCGCTTAACGCTGCCCCGTTTAACGCTATTTCAATACAACGCGGTTTTTTCGAATTACAGTATATACAGTGAAACCCCGATTTTGAAACTTTTCGGGGACCGGCCCGAAAAGTCGAACGAGCCGGGAAAACGCACGAAACCGGAAACTCTGATGACGTCATAATAAAAAAGTTATATAATTAAAACGTAGGAAGAGGGAAAGTTTTACATTGCATGTATAGGAAAATGCTCGGACTTCCGAAAATAGACGTTTAAAGCGGGAAAGTCGTACGATACGGGAACGCACGAGCGGGGTTTCACTGTATTTTTTATTGATTCACTTTGGCACGGATTTTCAAACCGTTATACTCATATAAATCGGAAATTTCACGAATATGTTGCTTTGATACTCCTATGGCCTCTCGCAGACCGTTTGATTTAAATGCAATGCAGTACAAACGAAAGTTTGCTGCAGTCACAATTCTTAGGCTCAACTCACACGAACTACAACAGAACCACGCCACAACCACAAAATGGTGGTTGCTTGTAGACGGTCGTGAATTATAATTATATTAATATAAAAACGCATAATCTAACTCAGACGGACCACTAACTGAAGTCGGTTTCAGGCTGTCGTAACTTGTGGCCGATATCATCCACAAAATTGTGGTCGTCAGTGTTCGCGTTTAGCCGACCAATTCCCGAGCACTAACCGCCGACCGATTACCGTCGATTACATATTGTGGTCGCTACGGACTTCAACCAACCACAGCTTGCGGTTCGGAATGGCTGATTTCGACTACAGGTAGGCCTCGATTAGTGCGAGTTCGAATAATGCGATTTCGATTAGTGCGACTTGAATTGTTTTTAGAAAAATTTTTTCAACTTCAAAAAATATAACTAAATAAATTTTTCTTATTACAAGAACATGTTGAGATTTGAATAATTGTTAGGAAAATAACATTAAAATGCTTTAATATTAAATACATCATAGTTCCAAATAGAATATTTGAGTAATAATTATTTCTTACTTTGTTCCTAAACTGTGAGCTTTTCTATGTCCTGGAACAAATTTTGGACCACAATGTCCTGGCATGGATCTAGATGAACCAGGAGCTAATTGACCAGGTACTTGTAAACTATTTTTACATTCAAGTTGAAATTTCCCTGAACTATATAAATCTTCTCTACTTTGACTAAGACTATGATGAGTTATAGGTGGTTCTAATTTTAAAGATATCCTATATAAAAACAAAAAATAAAATTGATAAAAATAATCAGTTTTTACTTGTGGACAATATACTTTATTAACAGAACAATGATAAATCATCTTTTTATGTTATAATAAAGAATCATCTGATAAATTTTCTATCTTCATATTCATATTGAGAACAGCACATAAAATGTCTTTGACAATAGAAATTGTATCATTGTTCTCTTAATAAAGTATATCATTAAAAAAATGAAATTCAAGAAACTAAATAATTATAGTAATAATTAATATACAACATACTTATAGTTATTCTCTTCAACAAATTTTTGAAGTTCTTCTATATATCTGACTGATTTTAAATAATTCCATATATGTGGTAAAATATGAAGATTTTCTGAAATAAATTATTTTTAAAAGAAGATAACAAAATTTATATTGTTATTTAATAAATAAATATATATACCATAAGTAGATTGCTGAAAATCTGCTATCACTCTTAATATATTGTTCATTTGCATTTGTCTTTGATGATTATCTAAACCTTGTGTTGCAGGATGAGCCAAATCAATATAAACTAAATCTGTTAAAAATAAACCTAAGAAAACAAGTTATTTTTTTATTGAAGAAAAATGAAATGATTTTTATTATTTGAAAAAAAAAAACTGTACCTAAATAAGGTATGCATGGTAACTTCAAATTTCCCATATGATCTCTTAATTTTTCAAAATTATTTTTATCTGAGAAAATCTCAGCCAATTTATCAAATGTTGATTTGTCTTTTTTTGAAATTTGCTATTAATGGAAATTAATATTTTAATTTTATATATTATAATTTATTTTCATAAGAAAGTACTAATACTGAGACAACACAACATAAATTATATCATCATCACATTATTTTGGTCAAAACAAAAAAAAAAACATTTCAAAATTAGAAAGCCAGAATAGCTTTTTATAACTAATAAAGAACACACTCAAAAACCTATGATTGCTGCAATATTTATCCATGGCCTGTTTTGTTTATAGTTTCTTAAACTATTGTTGCTGCATGGTGCCTGAGTTGGTCAAGAAATAGACAAGAAAGAAACTATAAAAACCCATCCACTTTAGAATTCAATCTATAGCACTTTTTATTTAAAAATAATCTTTAAAATTCTGAAATTTTAGCATGTAATCTAACACTTCTAATTCCTCATTTATTATTTTAGAAATTTTTAATTTCTACTAAATATCAGCACTACAAAGTTGTTTTCCTTTACTCTTTTTCTTGCATTTTGTAAGTGGATCTCAGAAAATAAAATAAGAGCTGATGTCCCTTCTGACTTCCATGCTGAATCCAAAAAATTTAATATTAGTTCTAGCATAAGTAAATATTTTTTCAAGAAAATAAAAAATAAAAAAGTTGAGATAGTCTTTTTGAATGAAAAATTCAAACATCTGAATTAAATGTTTGATTAAAAGTGAAACTTTACCAGATGACAAAGTTCCATTATTCTGTGATTTTTCTAACACATTAAGAATATTGTAAATTTACAAAATATTTTCTGCTGGATCATTCTGAATTTTCAACATATTATAAATACAGTTTTAAATGTGATTGATATTAATTCCAGACAAATCTTCAACTGAATTAGAATGAAGAAGCAACATTTCAATAAGTATATTCATAAACAAAAGAAAAATATTTATATAAATACTTTTCTTTTAATTTATAGCTAATCAGTTATAATATTTTCAAAAAAGAATAAATTATTATTAAAAAAATAAATATACAATTAAATGTAATTTTTTTCTCAAACAAGAGAAGTTATATTTTAATATTCCAGTCACGGGGCAGCTCATGCATAGGCACTGCGGAAATGCAGCAGCACCCTCAATTTTTCTTGATATTTAAATATATTAATTTATATTTGTTTGTAATATTTAATTTTATCATCAATAATCTTACACAATTCTCTTATTTTGTATAAAAAATAATAAAAATCCATCTTGTAGCATTTAGGAAGGCAAAGGACACTAGTGGCACTGTATTTACCACAGTGCCATATTGCTACTCACATAAGCATATTCACGCAATAGAGAGATGCAAGCTATTAGCATAATGCAGCACTCTCTGTTGTGCATTTCCACTGATGTTTATATGCAGGTTGCACCAGTAATAGCATGTTCATAGTGGTTATTATGTTTACTTTGTCTCTAAATATTTGGACATTACAATTAAAGATATAACATTTGTTATAGCTTTTATTTTAGAACAATATTGAGATTACTGATGTTAAACAATATTTCTTCATGAAAAAACAAGAAGAATATATTTTATTTTTAAGTAATTTTGAAATATACCAAATTGCATAATTTTATCAATAAACAATATTTTTTTTATGTTTAATTTTTTTTACTTTTTATATTTTATCCAAACATGTACACACTGTATTTAGTGAGTGTGTATATTTTGAAAGCTGCAGCACCCTCACAATTTCAAGCCATAAGCTACCACTAATTTCAGTTATTTTAACATTTAATTCAAATATAAAATGATTTAACTTTTATACTTACAGCCCATGATTTAGTCAATCTGAAAATTGGAGCACTTTGTAGAGCTGAAATAATGGCAAATTCTGAATGAAGATTATTTAATTCTTGTAACTTTTTAGCAACTTTAATGAAATGAGTCATTATTTCTGCTCTATGTTTTGGTGTTTGGCTTGAGAGTATTTCTTGTACTACCCAAAAAGTTACCTTAAAGAATAAGTTTTTAAATAAGAAATTTTTAAATTTTATATAAAATATTAAACACACAAACTAACTTACATGATTAAATCTACGTGTAAAAGCAACTACATTAGGTGCTGAAGTTAATTTCTCTCTTTTATTCCAAGCACAACTTGTAAGTTCCTTTTCATTTTGAATAAAAAGTATATTAAAATTTTATTGTATAAAAATTACATATTGGTAAGTTTATTATGAAACTTACCTCTGGTTGAATTGTTTTAAAAACGTCCATATCCATTAATGTTAATTGACTCTGAAATTATTATTATTATTATTATTATTATTATTTAGTTAATTTTTAAACTTAAATATAATACGTTAGATTATAAGAAAATAACGCTAAATAATAGAGTCCATAACAAAATAAAAATACGACAGGTCAAAGTTAACTTCCTCACAAACTTTTTGTGCAATATCACTTAATATTGGAAACATTTTGTGTATACAAGTAGGCCTCGATTAGTGCGAATAATGGGTTCCACAAATTTCTTGCACTTTTTGAATTCGCATTATTTATATTTGAACTATTAACTATGTGTAAAATATTCTTGTATAATTGGTTCTTGGTTTGTGAGATTCTGGTCATTAGCCAACCTCATGATGAATAACCACAATACTAATTTTTTAAGAAATATTTGTTTTCATATTTTACATCGTTGTTCGTCATCTAAATTAATAATAATTTACCAGGAATTGTGTCTCATATCGTCATCAAAACTGTTCTTCCTTTTATCCATTTTGATACTTTTTAAAAGAGAAAATTCTGTACTCTACTGTATATATACGATGATAAAGCTGAATAATAGTAATGTTAAATAGTTAACAGCAAAAAACCCATCGGCAAATTATACGATAGCAAAGCTAAATAATAGTACAGTAATGTTAAACAGTTACATATGATGACAAAGCTGAATGATAGTAATGTTAAATAGCTAATGGCAAAAAAGCCCATCTTTCTGGTGTTTCACCCCTTCAAAACCAAGTGACTATTCTTGGACTGCTCCTCATCTGGTTTTACTAACCGAAAATTAACATTAATTTGTTAATTGACATCATAAAAGGGGATGGACATTTGTTAGTAAGACTGGTCTATGCTTATAAATCACATTAATTGAATATTTGCTCACACTAAGTGAAAAACGGTATCATTTTTATAAGTCACACTAATCGAATATCGCATTATTCGAACTCGCACTAATCAAGGCCTACCTGTATATGTAAAAATATAAACTAGTTCAAACTGAAAAAATAATTTATTAAAATTTACTGGAGAAGTACTTTTGACTTCACAAAGTCATCTTCAGCATTTAAAATTAGAATACATAATGTTTTTGGAATATAAGATGCAGGATGTTGTTCAAATTTAAATTACTTAGAACAAAAAAATTAAACAATTATATCTTTAGAATAAACTGTTTAGACTTTAAATATTTAATTGCAATAATACTAGCACTTCTAGCAGTATAAATCAATATTTATTTAACATAAAACTACTAATGTTTTTGGTTTTCTCACCATCGTCAGATAGGATTCTATTCTCAATGAATTTGAATCAGAAGGACAAAAAAAATGAAGTTGCTATGGCAACCAAAATTCTTAAAAACGCATACATTTAAATATAACTTTTTGAAATAACAGTAATAAACCAATTAAAATAACACTTATTACAAATGATAAACATTAATTAACTCGCAATAGATAAAAATTACATAGAAATAATTAACATATGAACAATATTAAAGTTCATAGAGGGATGTTCTAGGAATCTTCTTAGGAAGTTATTTTTATAATCGTTCACATTTCATTTCTTCTTCTTTCCCTAAGGCGTACTTCCATGCTTGGGATGGTTTCCATGCTAACCTGTCGTTTATTAGATTCTCAGAATTTCTTCTTTTTAGTATTTCAAGGGACTCTGTATGTTCAAATTATTGGTTATGTATGCAGCACAATTGGTTTTACTACTCTTGTTTGGTTGCATGATATCTCTTAATTATTTTGTTGAAGTCAAAAGTACTTCTCCAGTAAAATTTAATAAATTATTTTTCCGCTTTGAAGTAGAGCTTATCTTATAAATCAGCATACTATATGCTTCTGCTGCAAGAAAAGTATAGAGTTTAGCTTGGGTGATGTCTTTCTTATGATGATCTATTCTTTTCACTAATGTTCTAGTTGTGACCCCCACATATGCGGCTTATTCATTTGATTGCGTGTCTCTGATGGGTATCTTGTATATCCCCTTGCGCTCGTGCTTTTTAAGTGGATCTTTTTCGTTTCGGACTATGTTAAACAAAGTTGGAGCCCTTTATGGCACTATTTTTTTTTATTTTTCTTCTAAAAAAAATAGTGCCAAAAAAGGGCTCCGACTTGAAGATTCCTGTAACATCCCTCTATGAACTTTAATATTGTTCATATGTTAATATATTTCTATGTAATTTTTATTTATTGCAAGTTACTTAATTAATGTTTATCATTTGTAATAAGTGTTATTTTTATTTGTTTATTACTGTTACTAGAAATTACCCGCTCATATAAATGAGCGGAAATATTGTGATTTAATCTTATAATACTCTATATAATAATATATTAGATGGAACAGTATAATAAATTTATGAGATATTTTGTTGTTGTATATTAGTTTAAAGGTTAACAATTTTGTTATATCTATATTTCTATTTATTAAGAAACACAAATATCAAAATGTTTATTGAAACATATACAGAATTTAACCCAAAATTTCTTCTTAAACAACATTACTTGTATATTCAGCTGAATTATTAAGTTTTCCTTGATTTGACATTTCTACAATTTGTATTCTGTCTGATATTGTTGTTCCTCTGAAATTCTTTTGTCATGCAAACATTCCGTACTTTCATATTCAGATTCTCTTGTACATTTTTCGGGTGCAATTTGATATTACTGCCATAGGAATGAAAATTACACTAATCGAATGATGACGACGAATAGAAAAACTTTCTAAAAGAACTACATTTTTGTTTAGTGCAGGCTTCGAGAAAATGAATGATGAAATTATAATATTTCTTCACAGATAATACGTAAACGGGTGCCCATCGCCATATTGAAAACCTTTTTGAAAGTCGATATAGTTTTGGAATGAATCTATAAGACAATGGAATTGTCGATTCATGTTTTAATCATCAGTTGGTGGGGGCTATCTTTAATTCGCGGTAGGTACAAAATTTATGGAACCGACTGTACAATCATTCTATACTAGAAATTACCCGCTCATATAAATGAGCGGAAATATTGTGATTTAATCTTATAATACTCTATATAATAATATATTAGATGGAATAGTATAATAAATTTGTGAGATATTTTGTTTATATATTAGTTTAAAGGTGTAGCAATTTTGTTATATCTATGCTATTTCTATTTATTAAGAAACACAAATATCAAAATGTTTATTGAAATATATGCAGAGTAATTCTTCGTAAACAACATTACTTGTATATACAGCTGAATAATTAAGTTTTCCTTGATTCGATGTTTCTATAATTTGTATTCTGTCTGATATTGTTGTTCCTCGGAAATTCTTTTGTCATGCAAACATTCCGTATTTCATGTTCAGATTCTCTTGTACATTTTTCGGGTGCAATTTGATATTACTGCCATAGGAATGAAAATTACACTAATCGAATGATGACGACGAATAGAAAAACTTTCCAAAAGGACTACACTTCTGTTTAGTTTTAGTGCAGGCTTCGAGAAAATGAACGATGAAATTGTAATATTTCTTCACAGAAAATACGAAAACCGGTACCCATCGTTATTTTGAAAACCTTCTTGAAAGTCGATATATTTTTGGAAAGAATCTTTAAGACAATGGAATTGTCGATTCATGTTTTAATCATCAGTTGGTGGGGGCTATCTTTAATTTTTTTAATGGGTAGTTTTTCCAAAAGATGAAATTAAAGTATTGAAATTGAAGATTTGCTTTCCCATCGACTGATGATTAAAAACGGCAATCCGTTGTGTTAAAGTTCCAAAAAGACTACGTATATTTTAGGAAATTAAAGATTTGCCACCCATGACCGATAAATAGAAAATATAATTCGAGAATTTTTCGGTACGGGTATCATGTTTCTGGATTCGAAAATTTACCGCCCTTTATAGTGACCTTCCTAATTTGGAGGGGCTGAGTCCAAAAATGTAATTATTTTTTACTATTGAGGCCCTGTTATCAAGATAGAGGACCACAAATTTGGGACATACCAGTCCAATTTTTCAAGTAATTTTAATAGATAATTTCGAAGTTTTAAAGAATTTTGATGTGGTTTCACATTTAAAATCGAATGCGAAAATTGAATCGAAAAAATATTTCCGTTGACCTATGACCTCTCTTTAGTACTACACTTCTGTTTAGTGTACGCTTCGAGAAAATGAACGATGAAATTATAATATTTCTTCACAGAGAATACATTAATTGGTGCCCATTGCCATTTTGAAAACCTTCTTGAAAGTTGATATAGTTTTGGAACTAATCTTTAAGACAATGGAATTGTCGATTCGTGTTTTAATCATCAATAAAAACGGCAATCCCGTTGTGTTAGAGTTCCAAAAAGACTATATTTTAGGAAATTAAAGATTTGCCAGCCATTGACCGATGATTAAAATATAATTTGAGAATTTCTCTATAGTTTTTCTAAAAGATGAAATTAAAGTATTGAAATTGAAGATTTGCTTTCCCATCGACTGATGATTAAAAATGGCAATCCGTTGTGTTAGAGTTCCAAAAAGACTATATTTCAGGAAATTAAAGATTTGCCGCCCATTGACCAATGATTAAAAATACCTGTACTGAGAAATTCTCGAATTTATCATATTTCTGGGCCCCCTTTATAGTAACCCTTCTAATTTGGAGGGGCTGAGTCCAAAAATGTAATTATTTTTTACCACTGAGGTCCCGTTATCAAGATACAGGGCCACAAATTTGGGGCATATCAGTCCAATTTTTCAAGTAATTTTAATAGATAATTTCGAAATTCTAAAGAATTTTGATGTGGTTTCACATTCCAAATTGAATGCAACTATTTCCGTTGACCTATGACCTATCTTTATGAAACTATGCGAGTTTTTTTCATTTTCACTGTTTTTATCAGTCCTGAATCTCTAAAAATTCTGTTTTCTCAATTTTATTTTTAAATTTTAGTTGAGGTCATCACAATAATTCTGAATTATATATCTCTGATACCATAAATACTAAATGTAACAAAATATAATGCAATATGCAAGTTTTCAATGAAATGCCTCTGTTTTCTTCCAAATACGAATTCTGAAAATCATGCTGAGTAATTTGCTCTCCTACCGGAAATTTATTAGGAGTGATAAAAACAGTGAAAATAAAAAAAATTGCATAGCTTCCTAAAGGTAGATCATAGATCAACGGAAATGAATGTATTCAATTCGGAATGTAAAACTACATCAAAATTCATTAGAATTTGGAAATTATCTACTAAAATACTTGAAAAATTGGACTGATAGCCCTGTATCTCGATAACGGGACCTCAGCGGTAAAAAATAATTACATTTCTGAACTCAGCACCTCCAAATTAGGGAGGTTCACTATAAATGGGAGGCAAAGTTTCGATCCCGGAAATATGATACCCATACCAAGAATTCCGTTGAATTAAAGATTCATTTCAAAACTATATCGACTTTCAAGGTAGTATCGCGCTCACCGGTTTAGATACTACAATGGGTATTGCGTAAGGAGAAATACTGTACTATAATTTCATCGTTTATTTTCTCGACACTTGCACCAGATAGAACTGCAATTCATTTCGAAAGTTTTATCTACTCGTCGTCATTTTTCGATTGATACTATTTTCGTTTATATGGCGCTAATGTAAAACCATACCTGTTTTCGTTTATTTCTCTCAGTTGCAAGTATTAGTGTCTTTTTACGTAGAGTTTCTAAAATCTGAAAAATGGAAATATATGCAATGTCGGATATGATAAATTAAAGTGTATATTTGGATAAATATTGAACTTACGTTAGAATATTATTTGAAAAACACTTCTGAACTCATATAGTGGATTCATAAAATGGCGTCCGTTATTACGTTACAGCGCCCTCTGCAGATTTTGTCTTTTTTGAGGAACTATAATTTCAATTTAATTTTTATTTTTTTAATTTTTAAATTATCAACAACATCAAATAATTTTGGCTGTCGTAGACACCGAAAATTAGAGCTTCTAACGATACCTTAGTTATTAAAATCGATACAGTGGTTCGACCGAAAAAGGGACATCCTGTCAGCAGCCTCATTTGACTACAAAATATAATGCAATATGCAAGTTTTCAATGAAATGCCTCTGTTTTCTTCCAAATACGAATTCTGAAAATCATGCTGAGTAATTTGCTCTCCTACCGGAAATTTATTAGGAGTGATAAAAACAGTGAAAATAAAAAAAATTGCATAGCTTCCTAAAGGTAGATCATAGATCAACGGAAATGAATGTATTCAATTCGGAATGTAAAACTACATCAAAATTCATTAGAATTTGGAAATTATCTACTAAAATTATTTTAAAAATTGGACTGATATGCCCCAACTTTGGGGCCCTGTATCTCGATAACGGGACCTCAGCGGTAAAAAATAATTACATTTTTGAACTCAGCACCTTCAAATTAGGGAGATTCACTATAAATGGGGGCAAAGTTTCGATCCTGGAAATATGATACTCGTACCAAGAATTCTGTTGTATTAAAGATTCATTCTAAAATTATATTGACTTTCAAGGTAGTTTTCAAAATGGCGGCTCCCACTGGTTTAGATACTACCTTGGGTACTGCATAAGGAGAAATACTATACTAAAATTTCATCGTTTATTTTCTCGACACCTACACCAAATAGAACTGCAATTCTTTTTGAAAGTTTTCTCTACTCGTTGTCATTTTTCGATTGATACTATTTTCATTTACATCGCACTAAAGTAAAACCATACCTATTTTTGTTTGTTTCTCTCAGCTGCAAATATTAATGTCTTTTTACATAGCATTTCTAAAGTTTGAAAAATGGAAATATATGCAATGTCAGATATGATAAATTATAGTGTATATTTGGATAAATATTGAACTTACGTTAGAATATTATTTGAAAAACACCTCCAAACTCGTATAGGGGATTCATAAAATAGCGTCCATTATTACGTTACAGCGCCCTCTGCAGATTTTGTCTTTTTTGAGGAACTATAATTTCAATATAATTTTTATTTTTTAATTTTTAAATTATTAATAACAACAAATAATTTTGACTGTTGTAGACATCCGAAAATTAGACTTTTCTAACAATACCTTAGTTATAAAAATCGATACAGTGGTTCGACTGAAAAAGGGACATCCTGTCAGCAGCCTCGTTTGACTATTAATATATATGATGTCATAAAGTTATGTTTAAACGTATACGTTTTTAAGAATTTTGATTGCCATAGCAACTTCAATTTTTTGTCCTTCTGATTCGAATTCGTTGAGAATAAAATACCTGACAATGGTGTAAAAACCAAAAACATTAGTAGTTTTATGTTAAATAAATATTAATTTATACTGCTAGAAGTGCTAGTATTATTGCAATTAAAGAATTATATATAGAAATATTAAGGCAACATACATGTTAAAAATTAATATTAATCAAATTAGGCCAATATTAAGTGTAACAAATGAATTATAATTAAAGTAAATGAAATAAACAAAAATACAGGATGGTTATCATTTATAACATAGGTCTTATCATTATACTGCTCAATAATGATGGCTTAAGCCATTTTAATGCCTTCTGCTTTACTTATTCCTCTGATGATGCTCAATAAAAATGGCTAAAGCTATCATTATTGAGCAGTATAATGATAAGACCTTATGTTATAAATGATAACTATTCTGTTAACATATCCCTACAGTGGCTTATATAGCCTTCCCCATAGATTTTCATTTATTTTATTTACTTTAGGTGCAACAAATAAATTATAATTAATGTTCATCTAACTTGATTAATATTAATTTTTAACATAGCCTTGTATGTAGCCTTAATATTTGTATATAATTCTTTAATTTTTTTGTTCTAAGTAATTTAAATTTGAACAACATTCTGCATCTTATATTCCAAAAACGTTATGTATTCTAATTTTAAATGCTGAAGATGACTTTGTGAAGTCAAAAGTACTTCTCCAGTAAATTTTAATAAATTATTTTTCCACTTTGAACTAGAGCTTATCTTATCATAAATCAGCATTTACTAAGGGAATTCACACAATCCAAATAATTATTATTTTGGCAGTTATTTCAAAAATAAATTGCTATGGGAAGTTTGGTTGGTTAAGATTATTTAGAGCTTATCTGTTTACACATAGTCTTTCTATAACTGGAAGATTATATACATTGTGTATAAATTTTGATTAAATAAAATTTTTTTTTATTTTTGTTTCTGTAGAGAAACAAAAAAAAAATTCTTACAGTATTCTATAGAGTAAAACTGTTGTTTATAAATGTTTTACTAAAATGTCAGTATAAAACTAATTACACCTAGCCCTCGATTTGCATGGCACTCAATTTACACTGTTTCATTTTTACACGGTTTTTAAATGAAAACAAAAATTTTTTTTGGGTTTTATTTTGATTGTTTTAATTCTTTTTAATTTTTATATTTGTATATCTCTGCCATATTGTATAATATATATGAGTTTAAAACAATAGAAAGTCCCTTGCCTAATATCAATTATTTCAAGAGACACCAAAACTTAATTAAATTCATTCTAAATGCTTTAAAAAATGAAATAATGTTAGAATAGATAAATATTCAAATGAATATGCTATTTAAAACAAAAATATATTGAAAATAATTTAGCAACACAATTGAAATTTCTGATAATCTAATAATGAATATAAAAACAGTTAAGGACCAATTTATTATAACAGATATCAAACTTCTTAATTTGTATGTTTGCGCCCTTTACCTTCCGACTATATTTGCTATTATATTCCTCAGTTTAAATTCAGAAATAGTCCTCTTTTATATATTCCTAAGTTTTGTACTAATATCAGAATTCTTTTTTTATATGTGCTGCAATTAATTATAATAATTATGATATGTTGAATTAATTATTTTTTGATTCTTGTACGATTTTGCTATTGTATTTTTTACTTTCGTTTTGTTCAGCCTATGTTTTGCTTTGTATCTAGTGTTGTTTGGGGGTCTTGTTGTACTGTTTGTACACTTGGAGTATTTGGGTTAAATAAATAAAAAATAAATAAATAATCTTTATTATCTAGTATTTGGTTACTTGATTTGCAATAAAATCCAGTGATGTTGGAAAAACGTTTATTGTTTCAAATATTTTTTTTTGTTTATAATAATAAATATGATAGAGATATTTGTAAAATACTATCTAAATTTTTGTAAAAAAAACAAATTATATATAAGTGAGATATAGTATATGACCAAAGTATAGTGGCAATAGTATGCTGTATGTGTTATTGTGTGCTGTTATACTTTATATTTTTTTTAATTAATATGATTAACGAATTTTTGTAATAATAGAAAAAGTATTTAATAGTATTTGTGCTTTTTATTTTGTATCTGTAGCTCTGGAGTGGTAAAGAGCTGAAGTTGTTATGTGACAAGTTACTGGCAGGTTTAGTATCATATGTGAGGAAAGGGATAGTTAAATCCTTTTAACTATATTAAAATAGTAAATAAACTTAATATATAATATTATAATAGGAATTATATTATAGTGTTAGAAATAAATATACTATAATAATAAGTAATTTCATTTCTTATTTAATTGAACTTGTTATATAACTATTTTAACAGATGAAAATAAATAAAAATTAAATATTAATCTGACTTACAGCAAAATCTTCTGGCATAACTTTAAGAACATCAAAAACAACTGCATCAAATGTTTTTGTATTATTCATTCCTACATTCCATCGTGTATCTAAATGATCTTCTGACTTTGAAGATATACGGGCAATACCCTATTTAAAATTTTTAAAAAATTTATAATTTTAATAAATACTCTAAAAGCAAATTATTAATCTAATATATCAAATATTTCTTTGATAAAAAGTACTATCTAAGACTATCTGTAATGTATAATTACGATTATATAGTTATTATGATTTTTTAAATACTAGCTAGCATACCCAGCAATGTCTAGGTAATATTTAAATACCTTATTTAATTTATAAATAATATATATAATGTAAGAGTATCATAATTAATTTGCCATATGAAAATTGTAATAGAATTTGTTTTATAAGTCAAATTATTTCCTTATTTTTGTAAATTGTTTGACATAATAACAATTTAGTTTCAATTACAATCAGATTGGGGGTTCAATCTTTGTTATTCTCAAAAATAAAACATCTGAATCTTTTAATACAAACAGAATAAAAAATAAAAAGCAGTATATTAAAATAATACAATACATTCTTTGAATTCTACTTGCAAAATTACAATACTTGAAACTAGCAATAATTATTAGTAGTAATAATATATAACAGCTATACAAATCTACAAATTCAGAATCTGGCCTGGCCAATTCTTCTTAACTTCTAAAAAGTAATTTCCATATCTCATAATTACTAATTTCCTGAAGTGGAAAACATGAAATGTAAGTTATTTCTTAAAATAAGTACTAACAATTCAGTTTCAATTATAATCAGATTGGGGCTTCAATCTTTGTTAATCTCAAAAATAAAACATCTGAATCTTTTAATACAAACAGAATAAAAAATAAAAAGCAGTATATTAAAATAATACAATACATTCTTTGAATTCTACTTGCAAAATTACAATACTTGAAACTAGCAATAATTATTAGTAGTAATAATATATAACAGCTATACAAATCTACAAATTCAGAATCTGGCCTGACCAATTCTTCTTAACTTCTAAAAAGTAATTTCCATATCTCATAATTACTAATTTCCTGAAGTGGAAAACATGAAATGTAAGTTATTTCTTAAAATAAGTATAATACCCAAATAATAAAAAAATTAATTAGAAAGAGTCATGTTAAATCTTTGCATTTTTTTTCATATTGAACAGAATATAGTAGTATCAACAGTATTGCAAATACTGGAATACTGTTTTCTGGCTGACCAATTCTTAACTTCTAAAAAATAATTTCCATGTCTAATAATTACTAATTTCCTGAAGTGGAAAACATGAAATGTAAGTTATTTCTTAAAATAAGTATAATACCCAAATAATAATAAAATTAATTAGAAAGAGTCATGTTAAATCTTCGCATATTTTTCACATTGAACAGAATATAGTAGTATCAACAGTATTGCAAATACTGGAATACTGTTTTCTGGCTGGAAAATTTTGTGTTAACTGAAATTTTGTTTTAAAAAAAGAATTAAAGACAAAGTTAAAGTGTATTTCTCAAAGTTTATTCCAGGAGACTATAATGATATTCCATGTAAAAAAATATTTTTCTTTGTATATATATTAAATATATTTTAGAAGTTAGCAGATTTATAAATTTTTCCAAATAAAAAATATCAAAAAAAAAAGAAAAATATGAACATTAATTGCAATAGATGAATTCTAAAACATCCATAAAAAAAGCATTTAAAACCATTTAAATAGCTATACAATACAGTACAAATAAGTCTGTAATAGAAAGTCCTCTGTCTGCTACAAAACTGGAAAAATCAAAATGGCAGATCAAGAAACAGAAGCAGCACACACTAGCTGTCATTTTACCTCACCAGAAAATTATGTAAATAACATTCATTTTCGAGTTATCCCTAAGATGTTATTTGCTGAATAAACACTCATCTAATCATTTGTCAATAATGATGGCAAAGAATAAAAATTCATAAATTATTTATGCCATACGAATATTAATTAATCATAATTTGCTTGATTTGAAAAGACATATTTTCAGTTATTTAGATAAATAAATCATTGTTTAATTATATACTACTAATTTTGTTCACTTTTACTTAATTTTATTATAATCTAATTTCATTATTGAAATGGAATTCCTGATTTTATTATTAAGTCTATGAAAAATTGGTTCTCAGTTTTTGAGTTATTTTATGAACCCATTTCAGGAATGAATTAACTCTTAAACTTGCAAATTTCCTGTATATAACATATTTAAAATTAATTTTAAATAGTTTATTTTTCAAACTCTACAATTAGTTTTGCTGGTAAATAGGCAAACACTGCTTTTACATCTATTTTTCTTCCAACTATATTGATTTGAAAACTAAATTTGATTAAAGTTATTTATCTACTATGATTATTTTAGTGATTGTGCAGTAGAAAGGCTAACAAACAAAATTTAATCAGATAAAATTGTAAATTTTCATTCACTACTATTGATAGATTATGCAATTTGATATTTTGTCAATATTTATATGCTTTATTATTAATAAAAAAAAAATAATAATGACATTTTGAAAATAAAACATTTGAGAAAGTAATATAACTATATTTTGCTAAAACAGTGCTCATTCATGTAGTCTAATTTTAACTGAAACAGTGTTTTTTATGTAGTTTAATTTTACACGAATATATACAGTAATTTTTTTTTGCATTTTTTCCCCCAATAGTTTACATTAGGGGTGGGCAATTATTTTCTGCCGCGGGCCGGATAAACACTCTCCAAGATGAAGGGTATGGTATCGATATGCATTTCTGCTCTTCCTCTTTAGGTATTTCTTTCTTCTTATTTTCTTTGACTTGCTTATATACCTGCGATAGAAATGATTTGTTATAACCATGTATCTTACCTATATTCATTATATATTCAATCTCCTTCTATTTAACATATTACATAACGAGAAAGACGCATTTAAGTATGAAGAGAAGAAAGGTATATATAAGATACCAGTAACAGATATGCTAACAAAGGAAAAATCCAATTACATAGGAACAATTGCAAAATGTATAGAAGAGCACAGGAGAGATATTGAGCATGCAAAGTTAATGACATCATTAGCTATGGAGGTGTATAACAGAAATATTAGAGTAAATTGGGAGGAAAGTGAGACAGATTAAGTCAATTAAGGATGGTGTGCAGCCAGTGATAGCGGAATCAATAGAAATAATAAAAAGGGTGGACAATGAAAAGCTAATTAATGACAAATTAAACTGGGAGCCCCCTCCAGCATGGAGATACATGATAGAGAAAGAAGAGAGACCAGTGGTTTGAGAATTAGAAAGGAGAGAAAGATAAAGAGCTAAGCTGTGTAGGAGATTAAAGAAGAAGAAAAAGTTTTTTTGATTAATATTACTACTTAATATCGTTGAGATTTTTAAATTAGGTTATGTAATGTAACGAGTTCTAATTTTTTGTGTTAGATTTTAAATGCAAACTGTTAGAATATTAGAACATCTATTTCAAATTAAGAAACAAGTATGTTCTAAAATTATTTTGTTATTGTAAGATTCTCTTGATTCGATTAAGTTGAGTATTGTATACCTGAAGAGGGTGCCTATGCACTGAAAACATTCATATTTAAGTTAATAAAAGGATAAGTTTGATACTTTACTGCAAAGAGTGCTGTATTTATTTGATTATAAGAAAAAAATAGCAGCCATATGGCAATTTATTTTTTCATCTTTTATATCAAGCCAGTTGTGTATATCAGCAAAATTGAAGAGAATGAAAAAGCAATAAAACAATCAGATATTTTGTCATTAAATTTGAATGCCTAGTATGGAAGTAAAGCTTATTTAAATTTGAATTGAATATAAAAAGATAAAATAATGATTTTAAATAAATATTATAAATTAATTGATGATGATAACTTTTTTTTAATTAAAAAGAAGCATCTTTGAAAATAGATCAAAGCACAAATTAATGCTCTTTGTTAAAACGAAAATTTTTTAATTAGTATTTAATATTTTTCCATATTTTTTTGAACTAGTAATATGATTCAGATATATTTTCTAAAAAATTAATTTAAATTTTAGGAATTATAATTTTATAAGTATTGGGAAATAAATAAACAATAAGTAAATTATTCAGAATAGAAATTACTCTATAGAGGCAATTACAATGAAAATTAAGTAAGAATGCTAGAAAAATTCCATTAATATTAATTTAGATCGGAAGAGCGGTTCAGCAGGAATGCCGAGACCGATATCGTATGATTAAAATGTTTATTAATTAATTATTGCGATTGGCTGCCTTCATTAATTATCAGTAATAACAGTAGAAGCTTCGATATCATTCCTGGTAAAAACAGAATTAATGATTCACTTGTTGGATATCACATAATTAGGTGATATGGAAGAATTTCACCTTTTCATTTTGAACAAATTAAATTGACATATGAAAATACATAAAAAAGGTTAAATTAATATTTATGAAAATTAAAAGGAACTTTAAAAACATCAATATTTTTGTCAAACATGGTGCAAAATATAATTGATTCATTCTCTTTGTCTCAAAAAAAATTATGTTTGATGAATTATATTTTCCGCAAATTTTTGAAATATTTCTCGAAAACCTGAACATTTTAAAATTCTCTGCATATTTATCCAGGAAAAATCAAGATCTATGAAGTTTTTTGAATGATTTACATTAAAATGTTTATTAATTAATTATTGCGATTGGCTGCCTTCATTAATTATCAGTAATAACAGTAGAAGCTTCGATATCATTCCTGGTAAAAACAGAATTAATGATTCACTTGTTGGATATCACATCATTTTAAAAAACACTCTCGTTATTCTGACAATTCCACTTATAACCCATTTCCTATTGCTGACTCTTCCGGCCTTATATTTACATTAAAAATGCGAGTTTCATTTACTTCAGTCATAAATGCAAGATCAACTAATAACCTTCTATTATTCATTTAAACTGTGAAACATTTTTCGACATTTTCTGGAAACATTTACATGTAGTATGCGTGCTTATTTCTAATTAAAAACAGACTTACCTGCCGTTAATTTATTTGAGTATTCAGAAAATATTTTCAGAATATTAGATAAGAATACATTGGAATCTGCAAAAGTAGTGTTAATTTAAATAGAAAAATTTTTCTCACATGTTTCAAGAGATAAAATCGATTCATTTACATTCAATTTTTCGAAGAAAAATTTTTCTTTTCGTGGATCTATAAAAATTACTTTCGAAGAAAAATTTTTTTTTTTCATTTACATTCAATTTTTCGAAGAAAAATTTTTCTTTTCGTGGATCTATAAAAATTAGATGTTGGAAGGCTAGGGTGTAAAAGTCAAACCATAATAGTAAACTTAAACAATTACTCTTCGTTTATTAGACTTCATTTCATTTTGTCTCAAAGCAGGGCCTCCTCAAACGCGGGGTTTGATTGGGTGCAATCGGTCCAATCGGCTTAGATCCGACACTTCTGCAAACATATGGTAGGAATAGCTAGTAACTAGCTATTCCTACCATATGTTTGCAGAAGGGTTTCTTTCCCGGGAAACTGTAAGATATTCACACTTTTTGTATTCCCGGGAATTCCCAGGAACTACCGCGCAGATAGAAAAAATTATAAAATACAATTAAATATGATCCCGAAGACTGTACGAGAGTTATTTATCAAAGAATTTGATAATTGGCAATATGGAAAAACATGTAGGCGTGGTTACACTAACAGAGTGCACACTCATCTGATCACGGATTATACTTAATTGATCTGTGAGTGTGACACGTGTTGGCAACTTAGTTGGTTTGTTTACTTCTTTTCCATCTTATGAAGTCAACATAAAATTTGCATTATTTTAAATTAAATTATTATTAAAATGTTAAGTAGTAATTCAAAAAGATGATTGTGAATTATCTACTTAACTTGTAAAGACAGCATAGGAAATTTGGAAGAGAAACCAATGATGTTGAACGTAAAATTAGAAAAAGCAATCCACTCAAAGACAAAGGTCCTATGTTATTCAACTAGCCTGAGTTCTAGCTTGAGCAAGTTGTGAAGCAAGAATTATAGTTATTTGACTCAATAGGAAATCGATCATCAAGTATTATAAAATTGGGCCGGGCTTTGAAAATAATTCCTCCATCATCAGTTGAAGCAGAAAGAGCATTTTCTGCTGTTGGTTTGTTTATTAACAAAGCTAAGAACTAGGCTGAGCAATAAAAACATTGATTGCTTATGTTTCCTCAAATCATACTTTAAGAATGAGTGATGAATATTTTATTTGTATTTTGTAGTTAGAATTGTGAATTAGTCATATAAATTTTGGAATTTATTAATTTCCTTCTTTTGTGTATTTGTTATTGATATTAATTATAAATAACTACTATTTTAGATTTTATTAAATTTTAATGTTCCTGGGATTTCCCGGAAATTCCCGGGAATGAAAAAAGGCCGGGAAATCAGAAACCATACTAGTTAGTTATAGTTATTTAGCTTTTTTACATTTCATGTAAATAAGCAGAATAGTAATTCTTGACGTAATAGCATTATTTTATACCTATCCAACATAAATCAATAATAATTCCTTATATACAAATACATGTAATAAAGAATGAAGATAGGTGTCAAATATTAAATCGAAGTCGTAAATAATACACTCAAGGGACAAATAGCATATCCATGTGGCAATTAACAAATGTAAATAGAAAGTATTAAATCTAAATAACAAATATTAAATTGAAATGACATATATTAAATTCAAGTGACAGATATGAAATCTAAGTGGAAAATATTAAATTGAAGTGATAATTTTTAAAACTAAGTGGAGATATGCAAGTGGCAGAAAAAAAATATTTTATAGCAAATAATTTAAATCAGTGGTTCTTAACCGGTGTTCCGCGAACGTTTTAGAAGTGTTCTGCGAATATGAAAGCGAGGCCTACTTGAATGATCTTAACATACTGCGCAGTACGCATTTTATAACGTAGAAGAGATTCGACTTGCATTTTCGAATAAACTATTAAGCAAGCTTATCCATAAAAGCACTTAATATTTTGCTAGTTTTCGACATCATATTTGTGCAAGCTAGGCTTTTCAACATTAATGAACATAAAAACTAAAAAAACGCTAACGATTTAGGAATATTGAAGAAATGAGGGTAGCTTTATCGCATATTAGACCTGAAATTGCTCAAATCTACAAAAGACAATTAGCTCAGGCATAGCGTTAAACTTGATTTTAAAATGTTCCATTTTTCTAAAAGAATTACTTACAGTTCTTAAGAATACTGTATGTTTTTTAATAAACGTTTTTTTACTGTTATTTAATGTGTAATGTATAATTTTTAGTAAAATATATGTTCATGCATATTTTTGTTGTTTGTTTTATGACCTTTGTGATATAGTGTTCCGCAAATTTTCTTTATAATCAAAAGTGTTCTGTGACTTCTAAAAGGTTAAGAACCACTAATTTAAACTCTCATATTAATTGCGAAACATGGCTGGCTACTGATATGGATATCCTTTTTGCAGTCGAATCATTGTACTGATTTCTATAAATATGGTATCATTCAAAAGATCTGATCCTCGGATTTCTATGACAGCCAAAATTTTTTGTTGTTATTAATAATTTAAAAATTAAAGATGAGTTCAGAAAATGTCAGCGAGTCGGCCGGATTGGCCGCATGGAAACGCTTCGGCTTTCCACTCTGGAGGACCCGGGTTTGTGATATAGTGTTCCGCAAATTTTCTTTATAATCAAAAGTGTTCTATGACTTCTAAAAGGTTAAGAACCACTAATTTAAACTCTCATATTAATTGCGAAACATGGCTGGCTACTGATATGGATATCCTTTTTGCAGTCGAATCATTGTACTGATTTCTATAAATATGGTATCATTCAAAAGATCTGATCCTCGGATTTCTATGACAGCCAAAATTTTTTGTTGTTATTAATAATTTAAAAATTAAAGAAGAAGCGAAGTCTCCGCTGAAGTCACGATCTCCACGAGTCGTGATATTCTTTAGCTTATAAAGCGGAGATTTCTAAGAGCATTTTCTGAATTCACCCTAAATTAAAACTGTAATTCCTCTAAAAGGACAAACCCGCAGGAGGTGCTGTAATTTAATAATGACAGTAGCCGCCATCTAATGGTTCCCTATCATCGATATATAGTCATGTGTATAGTATATTCTTGAGTATATTATATACTCATCCATGATATACATTAAAGTTCCCTATACCAGCACTCAGCAACCTATGGCACGCGGAAAGTTTTTTTTGTGCACTGCCTAGAAAGTAATGATTAACGAAATTTTTCGATACTTTCTGTTGTTCTTATATTTAAAATCTTATTTATAAATATAAAAGTTTTTTCTTTATTATAAATTTTCTCTAAGCTAACCGGGGGCGCTATTATAGTGACAGTAGCAGAGTTTTCATATTTATAAATATAAAAGTTTTTTCTTTATTTATAAATTTTCTCTAAGCTAACCGGGGGCGCTATTATAGTGACAGTAGCAGAGTTTTCAGTACACAAAAGGCCGGTTCCAAGTGCCCGCGATGACACACCAAGTAACACACAACCAAACGTCCTTGCACACAACACACAAAAGCGCGCCATCTAGTGTAAAAGTTAGAATTATATTTTTATGTTCTCAAAAAAAAAATCTGCCTTTGTGCCCAACACAAAGATAAAATTCGCAACTCTATACTGTTAATATTTCGCGAGTTATTACTCTGGAGTCTGGACTTTTGAAACATCTTGTTTATGTATAGTGTATAGAAATCCATAGAATTTTCCAAGTTTTTAGATTTATTATTGATGTTTCATAATTAATAAAAAATTTGGCATGGCGTGAGCAAATTATCATTCCAAAAGTGCGGCCCAGAAGAAAAGTTTGAGGACAGATTCCAATGATAAATGAATTTCATTCAAATCCTATAATAATTACGAAACATGATTTTGACAGCGGACAACAAAGATTCTAGTTCCCTTGAAGGCATCAATAAATATAAATTTCATTCAAGTTGAGTAATATTTACGCGAGATATTACCCTAAAATATTTGAATACATCAATAATAACGGATCTACAGTGGGTAAAAAAAGTCTCCGTACGTTGTAACTGCATGTAATAAATAGCTCATTATTACAAGAAAATATGATAAATAAGATACAAAACAAAAAAAAAAATATTAAAATTAAAGTATATAGTAGCTTCCTATACTATAAAAATCAAAATAATTAAAATAATAAAACTTCACATTATAAACAAAGTTAAAACAAGTAAATTATTAGGCAAAAAAAGTTTCCATACGCTATATGCAAATCATTCATGACATATATTCCAGGTATCTTAGACTTCAAACAATATCTAACGAATAATTTGAAATCTTAAAATTAAAAAACCATTGCATAGAACAGTTAAACTAGTTTTGAAATCAACATAATGGAGGTTCCTGAAGCAATTTGTGAATTCATAGATAAATTAAGAAATGACGGATTATCAATGGGAAAAATTGGAGAAATTGTTAAGAAACCAAAATCCACAGTTCAGTATATTATAAATAGATATAAAGAATTGAAATCTTTCGCAAGTAAATGGCGTTCTGGGAGGCCTGAGAAGCTAAGTTGTCCACACAAAAGAGCTATACTGAGAAAAGTTCATGAGGATCCTAGAGTTAGTGCTCCAAAACTTGCTGCTTCATTGCAAATTGATTACAATATACAAGTTTCTAATCAAACTATAAGAAATGTAACAAAAAAAAACTGGTTATAGAGGATGTGTTGCCAGGAAGAAGCCCTTCATTAGCCAAGTTAATAGAAAGAAACATCTTGCATTTGCAAAGCAGTATGTGAATAAACCTTCCATCTTCTGGGAATCAGTACTTTTTAGCGATGAATCAAAATTCAATCTCTGTGAGTCAGATGGACGGGTCATAGTTTGGAGAAAATGAAACCAACATATGCAAGCTAAAAATTTATGCAGAATTATGAAACATGATGGTGGGAACGTGATGGTGTGGGGTACATGAGTTCTTCAGGAGTAGGTAATCTTAAATTTATTGATGATACAATGGATAAATATATGTACTTAAACATCTTGAAAGAAAATATATTTGATAATGCTGAAAAATTGTCCATTGGAAGGTCATTTATCTTCCAACAAGATAATGATCCAAAACACACTGCAAGGATTGTTAAGGAATGGTTGTTGTATAAGATGCCTCATCAACTTAATACACCTCCACAATCTCCTGATTTAAATCCTATAGAGCATCTATGGGAA